>JANAVB010003400.1:83106715-83381715 GCA_029216955.1 Iris pallida
GCCACGCAAGAGTATGGCTTGATACATTAGCTAACTAAGGTTATCATAATCCTTGTTACTAACAAATACAAGTTAAGAAATCCAATTCAGTTACTTGCCCTACAGACTATCCGACTCATCCAGACCAAAAGAAAAATAAGAATAGTAGACACGCCGCAGTAAGATACGTATGTCCTAAGGTGCAACACTCGACGATGTGCTGGAAGAGTGCTCATCATGACAGATAGTTCCAAATCCCAAGTATAAGTATATAGATCGTAACAAAAGGGATGCAGTTAACTGGAAAAATCTCCTTTCCTAATGATCTAGATAATCATGCTAGTTGTTAATCTCTAACATTTTCATTCAAGATTTTGGGTGTAGTAGTTCGCAGAATCCATCCTAGATATGAGACATACGAGGCTAGACATGACAAGCAAGAAACTGTACTATAGCAAGCTACTACAAGACAAGACAAGTATCAAGACAAGGGTGTGCTACGATGAGCCACTAGGTCGATATAGACATGCACAGGAATTAGGAGTGCGCCATGACATGCCACTATCAAGCAAGCTAGACATGTACAGGAATCAGGAGTGCAACATAACATGCCACTCTCAAGACAAGACAAAATCAAGTACATTGTCCAGACAAGTATGATAAGGCAATAGAGTAGACTAGGCAAGACAAGACAGTAAAGCAGTAAACAAGAAGAAATCAGGAAATCAAGTCAAAATCCATGAATAAACAACTTGGGTACAAAATCGATATACCGGTGGTACACACCGGTACACCAGCGGTATACCGATTTCTAGGCTTGAAAACTCTTTGTCAAATTCTATCTACCGCATCGGTGTACCATCGGTACAGACCAGTATACCGTCGATAGACTGGTCTATACATGTAGAAAACTCTCTTAATTTGCTGCACCGGTATACCGTCGGTATGGACTGGTACACCGTCGTATGCAAAAAATATTATATCTTTTAATCTAAAAGGGGCTCACAAATTGATTTTTCGTCGGTATACACCGGTATACCGATTCTGGCCGGACAATAATACTAAGGCATGAAACAAGTTTTTGGGAACCATACAATGTTCCAGAAATCGCAAAAAATATGCATAACAATAAGGCAATACTAGAGGATAGTCATGTTATGCAAATATACTAAGTCTCATGGCAATCACCCAGTATCGTTTCCGATATGGAGTTTCCTACTAGAAAAATAAATAACATAACAAGATAAGGAAAGCCTAGCTCAAACCAAATTCTGAGACGGTCAAAATGAAGGCAATCTCAAGATAGACATTTATAAAAGAAATATCAAAAAATACTGAGCTATCAAAGCTACAGGAAAGAAAATGGTAGTAAAGCAATAAATAGTCCAGTAGTTCGACAGGATGTACTTGCCTAATAAAGCTCCATGCCTAACTTTTTCAAGTCCACCACAAAGAGGGGTTCAGAAACAACACTCTGAGGTCTCGGGACCAAGTTCCAAGCTCCTGAGGAATACGGAGTAGAAACGAGAAGGAATGAATAGTGGAGAGAGAAGGTAAAAAGGAAAATCTTAAAGAAATGTAATCGTATATATATAGAGGATGTGAATTAATCGTGACTGTCCGATCGCGATTCGCGACTCGATCAGGATTAATCTCGACCGTCTAGAAGAAAACCAAATATCCATTGGATAATAGAATGTATCATCATTATTCATCAAAATATATAATACTATTTATGAAAATATCATAACACTATTCATGAAAAATCTCGAATCAAAAATTTCTCAAAAATGAAAATTATGTCCGGACTGTACACCGTCAGTATAGATCAGTATGCCGATTTCACAGAAAAATCTATAAAATTTAAGTTTTTCCTCCAGTTTTCTGAAATCCAAGAAAATGCCCGATACAGAATAAAATACATATCCGTATACAAATATCGATATTGAGACGAGTCTCACAGACTGACCCCTTTGGTTTTTTTTGGCCAGACCTTGTAGCAGAGCCGGAGGATACTGTGTAGTTCGCTCTTCGCTCTTGATGGCACGCACCCAGAGGACGACAGTCGAGGGGCTTGAGTGGATTTATTCTTCACCACTCATTATATATATAGCATTTTGTTTCTTTTGGACATTTAGCCACCAACCACTTATTTTGCATGTATAGTTTGGGAGACTTTTCTATTATATGATTGTATTGTATTAAGTCCGAGATGACGATGTGATCACGTATATTTGACACTGTGCTAGCTCTCCATTTTGTAGCTAGTTGCATGATCATTTTGATACAACATTGGAGACGCGTTACTGCTTTATCTTATATGTTTTATATTTATGTTCTTATTTGATTGATTGAGACATAGTATATTCTTATGTGACCACAGGTGAATAATTATATTATAATATATATCCTCATGTCTAGGGACGACTGTGATCGTATTACGGGATGCTGACGTATTTCGTAGTGTGTAGCTGACCATGTCATATTTTTGTTTTTCGTATTCAGGTACTGGGGTGTGCCAAGATGCTCATAGAAGAGATTTGAGGGAGAAAGTCTACAAAAATCTAAGAAAAAGTATTTACTTTGTTCCTATAGCTTGCTTTTTGAGATAGTCGGAAGAGAGATTTGTTTGAGGAGTCGTTTTCTTTGTTTAGGGACATCATCACAGGAATTGGTAAATAATTTTATTGTGTATCTTTTTCTTCTTTCTTGAGATTGATGAGAGGTTGAAGTTGGGGACAAAGAGTTCAATATATTCGTATTCAATTTTCATTAGTGAAAAATTTATATTAAGATTTGTCAATGTGAAATAGTCGAACATATAATATTTTGATTTTTTGATGCCTATGTGAGATAGGGATTTGTTATTAGGGGTGCAACTCAGACGGGTTGGGTCGGGCTTGAGGTCAACCCGAGCTCAACCCGATGAATCATAAGCCTAGCCCGAGCCCAAGTCCGGCCCGACCTCGGGTTCAACATATGAAGCCCAAGACCAAGCCCGGAGGATCGGGTTTGGTCGGGTCCATCGGGTTTATCGGACTCTAATATACTAACTGAAATAATTTTAAACAAAAGTAATATTAAGCACATAATTAAATAGCAATCAAGTCTTGATCATTACAAAATACAGACTGAAATAAGATTTTGGATAAAGAGTTGAAGAGTTTGGGTGAAGAAGTTTAGGAGTTAAACTTTTTATTTAAGAAGTATGACTATATATATATATATATATATATATATATATATATATATATATATATATATATATATAAAGTCGGGTTTCGGGTTCCTCGGGTAACCCGACATATGAACCCGAGCCCAACCCAATTTATGATCGGGTTCAAATAGTTGAACCCAAATCCGAGCCCGAACCCAAGTATCTTCAACCCTAATCCAACCAATTAACGGGTTTATCCGATCGGACTCGGGTTTAGTCCGCCCAAGTTGCACCCCTATTTGTTATCGTGGATTGATATTGACAAATACGCAATATGTCGGTATGAGCTGATGCTTTGTCATTACGTATACTTGTCATCTCCAGTTTGGTATTGTTATCGTTGTTAGCAATTATTATTTTTTCACCTTGCTACGGAAGGTAGTTGTTAGCTGGGATCAAACATCTACCTATACTGCAGCAGAATTTACTTTTCCAAGGCATTGAAAAGTAAAAACACCAAAAGAATTTACTCTCCCATACTCTCCCAACTAAGTGCATATATAGGTCAATAACATCAACACCATTTGATATATCAGATCTTTCGTCGCAATGTTGGTCTAATTAGCCCATGTTAAGAGCATCTCCAACCCTATTGTCTTGTTAAGTGTTGTGAGTCTTAGGTAGCTCATATGTGGCATGAGCCACAAGACAATATCTTATTTATGTGGCAAAATTATATCTCAAAAGACAATAAGATAGAAAAACTCTCTCCAATACAAAAGTATTAAGGGGACAATAAAAAGTATTTTTTCCAACTTCCAAAGCAACTCCTCCACTTCTTCAACTTTTTTATAAATATTTCTATTCATAATTGATGATGTGGAGACAAAGTCATTGTGAAGTGCATTGTCTAGTTCTAGACAACAACTTCACATTGTCTTTGCCATGTCAACTCCACACTTTATTTCACATTTGCATTGAAGAAGTACTTTTGGAAAAAATGGTTGTCATTCCTATGTGGCAACCATTTTTTTCAAACTCACAATAGGGTTGGAGATGCTCTAACATTCATATCAGACTATTATGTCATAAATCACATAATAATATGTAGAAATTCATCAAAGAAAATTGATGAAGAAACAATGAACTATATATCAAATCTTATGGGAGTCCACTGATTTCTTAATTGTTGGGTGCGTGCGGAAGTATTTGCCAACCCACCTGACCAAAATCAACCTTTGTCTAACGGACACCATGCACAAGATGAAGACAAGTATATGGCGGTGACGTCGTCACCTGAACAAATTCTAATATTTATGGGGCGTTTGGTATGCGGAATACTATATAGCCGGGAATTCTATATTTCCGGGAATCAAATTCCATGGAAAATTACATTCTCATTTTTGGTGACAATATAAATATTCCCGGGGGAAAAAAATAATAATAACGAAAAAAAATGAACAAATATAAAAAAACCGGTAAAAACGATAAAAAATCGGTAAAAACGAAAAAAAATGGTAAAAACGACAAAAAATCGGTAAAAACGACAAAATAACAAAAAACGACAAAAAATCGATAAAACGACAAAAATGACCAAAAAACGACAAAAAATATATAAACGACAAAAAAAAGGGTAAAAACGACAAACAAATCAAAATACGACAAAAACGACAAAAAATAACAAAAAAATCGGTAAAAACGACAAAAAATCGGTTAAAAACGACAAAAAAACGATTAAAACGACAAAAAATAACCAAAAAGCGACAAATGAAAAATAATCAATAAAAACGACAAAAAAGGACAAAAAATCGGTTAAAACGACAAAAAAAAAATCAAAAAAAGACAAACGATAAAAAATCCGTAAAAGCGACAAAAATGACAAAAAATGACATAAAATCAGTAAAATGACCAAAAAGCGACAGAAAGACAAAAAAAACTAAAAATCGGTAAAAACAACAAAAAAAGCTACAAAAACGACAAAAAATCGCTTAAAACGACAAAAAATGACAAAAAGCGAGAAAAAGGACAAAAATTGAGTAAAAACGACGAAAAATAATCAAAAAGTGACAAAAAGACAAAAAATGGATAAAAACGACAAAAAATCGCTTAAAACGACAAAAATTGGTAAAAACGACAAAAAATGACAAAAAGCGATAAAAACGACAAAAAAAGAAAAAATGTTCAAAACTAATCAAAATTGATCAAAAAGAAGAAAAAAATTTAGACAATTTTTTTTTTGCCCGGACAAAAAAAAATCCACCTATTCTCAAGGGATAGAATTCTCATGTTTTGTGGGTAAACTATTTACCCGGGTATTTGTAATTTCCGGGAATAAATTTTTTATAAGCCAAACAAATGTGGTAATAGATTCCCATCTTAAATTTTTTTCGGAAATAAAAAAAAAATACCGCGTACCAAACGCCCCCTTAATAACTCAGATGAAATTACAAGATTGACAGAACTCACGTTGAACCATTTGTCCTAATAGTTTCAACCTTCTTACCACTCTCAAGAAGAAAAACAGAAAATTATAATTGAGATCACTCACCAAGCCGTAGCAATCTCCCTAACCGAAGTTAACGAATGCTCGATTGCAATCTCCCTAACCGAAGTTGACGACTCATCGATTAGATCTTTTTCTTCCTTCTGTATTGGATGACGAAGTTCTAAGAGTAAAGTAGGGACTTTCTCTTAGATTTTCTTATGCACAACCACCCCGAAACTTCACTTTTGTGTTACCCCATATATATAGGATAAAAAAAAATCATATTTTAGGTCATAATATGATTTCTTAATTAAAATGTCTCAAATAAGAATTCTATTACACCTAAAATAGTCCATCAATTATCCTATTTTAGATCATATTAGGATTTCCTAAAATAAGAATCATATTATATTTAAAATAGCACAACACTAATTATGACATCCAAATCTAATCAAATCAAATATTTAATAAGATTTGGATTCCACAAGTACGTTGTTATCAAATCGAGACTGGACTCCAACAAATAACATCAACACCATTTGATATATCAGATCTTTCTTCTCAATGTTGGTCTAATTAGCCCATGTTAACATTCATATCAGACCATTATGTCATAAATCACATAATAATATGTAGAAATTTCTCTTAAAAAAAATATATATGTAGAAATTCATCAAAGAAAATTGATGAAGAAACAAAGACTAGCTAGAATACATTTGAACTAGATATCAAATCTTTCTTCGTTCAATCTTGGTATAGTAGCGGGAGCCCAAAAATTGAACGGTGTGGCCCTAATGTTATCTCGATAGCAATTACTACTTTGCTTCTTGCAGTAAATGCCCATGAAGCTCACATTTACTGCTCAGAACTGTTTTCACCTACTCATCCTTCCTTCTCGCCTATATAACAGCCACTTAATCCCTTCCCTCTTCACTTGTGACTGTCTAGCGAGTGAGTGAGTGAGTGAGTGGGTGAGTAAGTTTCAGTGACTGAGTGAGCAAGAGTGAGAGTGATGGTGAAATGGTGTTTATTCTCGGTGATGTTGGCACTAACCCTAGCACAGTCCTTTGCTAGGCACACTCCAAACAAAGTCCATGTAACAACCAAGAAGCCAACAACAACCAACAATGCCGCAGGCCTCAACGACCAGAAGAACATTGCCTTCGGTGGAGTCGGCGGCTACGCAGGCATCGGTGGAGCCTCCATTGGCGGAATCCCCGTCGTTGGCGGTGCCGCCGGGCTTGGTGGTTATGGTGGTGTGGTTGGCCTCCCTCTTGGCGCTGGTATCGGTGGACTTGGTGGGGCTGGTGGGCTCGGTGGCGTAGGGGGAGGTGTCGGTGGGCTCGGTGGCGGTGTCGGTGGGCTCGGTGGCCTAGGAGGAGGTGTCGGGGGACTCGGAGGCCTCGGGGGAGGTGTCGGGGGACTCGGAGGCCTTGGTGGAGGCGTTGGCGGGCTCGGAGGAGTTGGAGGTCTAGGTGGCGTTGGTGGGCTCGGTGGTCTTGGCGGGCTCGGTGGTGGAGGGCTCGGTGGTGGAGGTGGAGCTGGTGCCGGTGGAATAATTCCGTGAGGATGCATGGTGATTCTTGCTTAGGGTTTAGTGTGTTTTAAGGTTAACATTAGGGTTTTGTTTCCGTAGCTTAGTTTGCAGGCATGCATGCATGTAGCTAGCATGATCTTGTGTTGGGAATAACAGTAGGGTCTTTTGGTACTTGCTTTTTTGAGGGGTGTTCCTCATCTGGTACCTATGGTTTAGTTATGTTTGCTCTTATATAAGTATTGTTTGTTCTGTTGAGTCTTTAATCATGAATGAAATCTACTTCTTGAAGTATATGTCGAAATGGTATGCAACAAATTCTAAGTTATAATTTATGTTCTTGCTAGCAGCTAAATCAAGTCCTAATCACCCTTCTATACTTCATAGGAACAAAATATAATATTGGAATCTATCATTCTTGTGAGCTGTGAACAGAAATGTTAATTATTATATATTTAAGGTCTATTCACTCGAACTTGGAAAATAAATTACTTCAAACGAATTTCTGTTCCGTGCAAGAGCAGAGACCTGGAAAGGAGCCGCATATCTCCGTCAACATGAACCCCCCTTTTAAGACCTGCACGGTGGATATGATAAATTTAATTCTGGAAATTGCTGACAAACCCAATTTCGGGATGGGCTTTTATGAAATGCCCATCCGCTGGATGAGTTTTATGAAATGTTCAGAATTAAGTATTTTTACGTTAAATATTCCAAGATTCCCTTTTAGATGCCACCCGCTGGAAACTGCTATTTTTATAATACCGAAACTACCCCTCCGCGCGAATTGGTCATCTATATGTGTTTGAATTCAAAAAACTCAGATCTGGATTGCGATTTTCGTCTTCTTCTTCACGGAAAATCTGAATTCCGTTGCTCTCATCTTCAGCAGAGATCGCAAAGATCGTTCGTAATTCGGTGTGCTTTTCTTCGGTCGAACTCAGATCATCGCTCGTCATTATCATCACCATCATCATCATCTTCTTCGACGTCAATTGTGGAGAGAAGATCTTTCTTCTTTTCCATAAGAATTATCATCGCTTTGAAAGAAGAACGAAACTATTTATTCCTGAAAAAACTAAATTACACGGAGAATGGCCATTCTCCTACGTTTTAACACTGGAAATGACCATTCTCCGTGTAAATTAACACGGAGAATGCCATTCTCTGTTTTATTTAAAACGGGGAATGACATTCTCCGTGTTTCTAACACGGAGAATGGCCATTCTTCTGCGTTTTAACACTGAAATGACTATTCTTCGTGCTAAATTACACGGAGAATGACCATTCTCCGTTTTATTTAACACGGAGAATGGTCATTTCAGTTTTAAAACGCAGGAGAATGGCCATTCTCCGTTTTATTTAAAACGGAGAATGACATTCTCCGTGTTTCTAACACGGAGAAGGGCCATCCTCCTGCGTTTTAACACTGAAATGACCATTCTTCGTACTAAATTACACGGAGAATGACCATTCTCCGTTTTATTTAATACGGAGAACGTCATTCTCCGTTTTATTTAAAACGGAGAATGCTATTCTCCTGCGTTTTAACACTGAAATAACCATTCTTCGTGCTAAATTACACGGAGAATGCTATTCTCCGTTTTATTTAACACGAAGAATAACATTCTCCGTTTTATTTAACACGGAGAATGGCATTCTCCGCACGGAGAATGGCATTCTCCGCACGGAGAATGGTCATTCTCCTGTATTTTAACACTGGAATAACCATTCTCCGTGATAAACTACACGGAGAATGGCATTCTCCGTGTAAATTAAGACGGAGAATTCCATTCTCCGTGTTAGTAACACGGAGAATGTCATTCTCCGTGTAAATTAAGACGGAGAATGACATTCTCCCTCATTCTCCGTGTTACTAACACGGAGAATGACCACCCTCATGCGAAATTAACATTTTTCGTGTTCTAACACGGAGAATGACCATTCTCCTGTATTTTATGGTCAGCTGAAACTTTGGAGAGCCATAACTTTTGACTGGGAGGTCGAAACGAGGTCCCGTTTGTCGCAAAATGAGCGTATCGTCGAGGAGACTGAAAGTAACCGCTTCACAGTTAGACGGCCTTCCGAAATTTTAGAATTGCAAAAAAATGATGTTTGGACCTCCGTTTTAGCACTTTTGCCGTTTGTCCCGGTCTTTCCGAAATTTTTCGACGAGTTTTTGAAGATTTTTGAGGAGAAAACCTAGATTCGAAAGTGAGCAGCGTATGGAAGAAGATGAAGTATCGAAACATTTTTTTAAGAGCAGTTTCGTGGGTGTTTTCAATAAATTAAAAGGAAGGGCAAAATGGTCATTTGGAACCCGCTTTGGATAAGTTTCTCTAATTCTGGGCACGCGATGAAAGTTTTTTTAGCGGTGGGTTTTACATAAAACTTTTTTAGTTTTTGGGCATTTCATAAATCCTCCCAATTTAATTTGGACACATATTAATACATTAATAAATATATATTATATATATATGTATTTTTACTAACATATTTATTAATCTATATTTTATATTTATCAATATACACACTTTAAGTGAATGATGAATTGATAATTAATGTGTTGTTAGAAGTACTTGTATAAATTATACATTTAACAATGTATTAACATGTGTTCTTATGGTCCAACACTTGTAGGTTTTGTGGAAAGTAGCGCTGACACCAAGCGAGATCGGTAGGGTTCGAGCCTCCCAAACGTAAGGACGTGTCACGTATAGGTGTGTGTATTGTCATAAAAAAATATGTGTTCTTATAGCACATGTTAACAAAATTCATAAAAAAAAGCAGGTTTAAATACGTGAGTATTTTTGTTCACCCATCAAAACATGGGTGATGCTCCATTTCATTCTAGGGTTGTCATGCCAACTAAAATCACTTTTATTATGATAAGGTGAGAGAAATTAAATTAAAAACAAATTTTAATGGATGAACAAAATTGGACTCTAAATACATAGCTCCAGGTGCTACTAAGCTTTTTACTGAGAGTAAAGTAAATATAAAGTTCTCAAATATAATTCTAACAGTTAGAAAACTTAGTGGTATTAGTTAATTTTAAAAATGAAAACAGTAGCTCGTTGATCACATAATTAATTATATCTTGCCATCATAATTAATCTGAAAAGATTATGATCAATTAAAGAGTTTAGAAACGGGAAGAAGTCGTCTTTCCCTATACTAGCTAACCTTTTTAAAATGTTTAAAACTGGCTAGTGAAATTTCAATGAATCTTCTTTATAAATTGTCTTTATATAAACTTATACAAGATATTTATGTGGGTTGAACTGATTAGTGTAAGTACTATACATATATTTTTGGATTAATTGTATAAAATATTCCTATGTTTTACATAATTACACGGACTACTTCTTCTTTGAAACTAATTACACGGACACCCCCATATAGTTTTGTTTTCTATATAAACTAATAACACTGACCACCTATATGGTTAATAAAATAAAAAAGAGAGGGATAGTCAGTGTAATTATTTTCAGAATAGTTGTAGTCCATGCAATACTCACGAAACATAGAGGGAGTCAGTGTAATTAGGGTTATTAGTTTCTATTTAGGGTTAATTACACTGACCCCCATCTATGTTTCATAAGTATTGCATGGACTATTCCTATTCTGAAAATAATTACACTAACCACCCCTCATTTTATTAACAATAGGGGTGGTGATTGTTATTAGTTTATATAGAAAATAGAAACTATAGGAGGTGTCCGTCAAGGCCGGCCCGGAATATTTTAATGCCCAGGGCGAAATCTAAAATGATGCCCCTTGTTCAAAAGAAATGTTAAAAAAAATTCCAGCATTCAAGTAGGTCCTATGAGTGTTTCATTGCCCGCAAGTAATGCTTCTTATTACAACAATGTCAGCAGAAGTCTTGCTACAAGTTAGATATTGGTGACAAACATTTGGTAGACCACAAGATCAAAGTGTTAAACAATATAGAAAAGAACACATTAAAATATCATTGTCTTAGAAAAAAAAAAACTTCTTAGAAATTCTAGAATTAATTAATACAAATTCTAAAAAAAATCCTCTACATTGCTAGAAAACAAGTTACCACCATAAAAAAGGAGTATCCATACCGAGCAATGTGCTAATTGCTAAAGAACCAGATTATGTTACTTCTTTTTTGCTCTGTTCGATTACAAGATCCAGAGCTTATAATCTTAGAAATGAAAACTGTATTAACGCAAAGTTTAGTTTTCCACAACAACATTTTCAGTCTGTAAATAAAAGGGCCGGATAGAATTGGAAAAAGAGATAAATTGGATAAATTTTTATTTATGACTCCTTCTAAAACGATTTGGTTATAAATAATGAACAAGAACAACTAATGTTAGCTAAAATTAATGTATATGTGAAAAAATTAACCACAGTTCAACACAGCCTAAGGATGTACTTTAGTTCCATATGAAATTTTGATAATGATACATGCGAAAAATATGAAGTTTTTGTTTCTTTGAAAAAAGATGTTGGTATGGAGTTGAAATTTTATGAGCATGAATTCTAATTTCTTTCTACTCCTCCTATGTTCCTTCAAAGAATTTCCTTTCTCCCTGAATTATTCCTTGAGAAATAAAATAGCAAATATTTGCATTTGTCAATAAGATGGCGTGTCTGCAAAATTTTGTATGATCTACTACACTTGACTAGTTGACTTCAGATTCGGAACAACAAATTTTAATTTAGATAACTGACAAGTGACAAATCTACAAACTTCCAAAAAAAATTCTTAAGAAGAATCTCTACTATCCAAAAAATAATTTGATTTTTGTTTGTTATTAGCAAAACTTACCAAGGCTCAAGCAAGGGCCACAGACAGCTTGTTTTTCGCGATGACAACGTTGTCCGACTTCGACATCGTCGAATTCCTGTGAAGAAGTATTGGAGAAGAGATTGAAAAAAATAGATATTTGTGGTTCAATTATAAACAAAAAAGAAGAAGGAAGAGAACTAAAATAAGCAAGAAAAACTTACAGTTGGCCATCATCTGGAATCAGTAGCGACGAGATAAATTTTCCAACTTTTTTTTTTCCTTCTAAAGCTCCCCACACGCGGCTGTTCAATTCCCCAGCAAACCGGTGCCCTACTTGTTTCTCCTTCTTATCATTTAAGAGAAGGTTGTGGGCTGGGCTTGGTAGAATACAACATGTTTAAACAGTATGTTAATTTTATTACTCATTCTATTACAAATACTCAAAAAATTTGGGGCCCCTTGGGACTTGGGGCCCCAGGCCCAAGCCCCGTTTGTCCCTCCTCCGGGCCGCCACTGGTGTCCGTGTAATTAGTTTCAAAACATGGATAATCTGTGTAATAAGTGTAAAACATAGGAGTAGTTAATACAATCAACCCGTGTAATTAACCCTTCTTTTTTTTTTGAGCTTTCTATGTGTGCTTATTTCTAGTTTTGGCGTATGTTGATGTTCATGCAGATTCCTTGAATCAATTTGTCGCTCCTACTCGATTTATTTGGCAATATATATACTAAGTATCACATATTGCCTAGCAAGATGTTTACAGTTGAATCATCCCTGTATGCTCCAGGAAGGAAGCTCACATGTGTCTAAACAATAATCATGCCACATATATAAATGTAGTGATAGTTGGACCATTAGATACTGTTTGGGAAGAAAAAAAGTGGGAAGAAAAGAAAAAGTTGAGGTAAAAGTTGAAAAATTAAAAATGATGGTATTTGAGAAGGGGAGGAAAAATGGGGAAAAAGTATTTGAGGGAAAAAAGTATGTGGGCCCTACTAATTTTTTTTTCCTCCAAAAGTGAAAAAAAAAAAAATGGAGAGAGATGAGAGAAATTTGAGAGAATTTATCCCACTACTTCTAAAAAAACTAATAATAAATTATAATTTGAGAATACCAAAGACTAAATAGTAATTATATTTCTATCCACAAACAAACAAAAATTTTATTTTAAAATTTTTCTTTCCTACTTTTTGTCCATCCAAATAAAAGAAAAAAAATTTAACTTTACTTTCATTTTACTCCTCTCTATTTTTCTTTTTCTCAATTTTTTTTTCTCTCCACAAAAGTTCAAGCACAATATAAGTTTCGTATAGTACATTATGTACAATGTTTTATGGACATCCAAGGTTGGGGAACATAACATTGAAGTCATGCTCAAGTAAATAAATGTGTGCTGTCAATACCTTGCAGAGGTTAAACAGGGAGTTTTTAATGCTCTTTAATCCCAACGTTATGATGCCAACATGTTGGTCCTCTTCTTCGTGGGGTATGACCAATTAAGGAACTTTGTTGCTAGAGCCCTAGGGCTTACTTGCCCAATCAACACGTGAACCCATTACTTCTTGTGGGTCATAAAAATTCAGTACAAATTAAAGCAAAAGCATATGAGGAATTTTGATTTCGTTTTATTTGTTTTCGCACCTGGCCATGTTCTGTTCCCAAAATGAGAGCCTTGGAAAAAGAATGTCATTGTTTTCTTTTTTTTTTTGTTTGGATGCCGGAAATTGGGTCAATTTCCCCCACTAAGGAGTCGTTTGAATAAAATTTTTGTATTTCTAGGAGCCCATTTTCTAATCATTTTTCATGGAAAAAAAAATCAATATTCACATTGTTGGTGCTCTTGCTCATTGACATGAAGAGAGCTTGCTCTCAACATGCTTTGTAAAGTTTAGTCCCATATTGAAAAAGCACCATGTGTTATCTCAACATATATATGAGTATGTGTTGTTGGGATATGCACATGGGGTGGTGATCCTAAGGAGGGAACCATGTGGGTGATTTTACTAAGAAAAAAATGATTAATTCCAAAAAGGACGTAAGTTGATTTTTATTGTGCGGGCTCGAACTCGACACGGACTCCAGGTTGTCTCGTGCATGCACGGGAGTGTTCGGGAGGAAGACGTGGGCTAGCACTCGACTATGTTGATTGTGGGATGATGTAAAACATCAAACTCTATTTTAGAGTATTGGTGTTTTAGTCCCACATCGGATATGAGAGATGGTGAAGCCTCACTCCACTCTATAAATAGAGCCCCCTTGCCTCCTTTCCAAGATGCACCAAAGAAGAGAGTTAAGGGAGTCCGTAAAGTTCAGGAAGCCCGTTCAAGTCACAAATATTGACTGACGAGCGTTCCAGAAGTTCTCTTGAACTTGCTGGTTCCTAGAAGCGGATCGTATAGAGGCGAATCTTGCTTTGAGCAACGGTGTTTTTACTCCCCAGCAGATTTAATCCTCTTCTTCTTCTTCTTCTTCTGTTTCTCTGTAACTCGTTCTTCAGGTTTTAAGGCATCTACTGAGTAGGGAGGCCTAACTTTGTTCTTGAGATCTATCTCATTTGTGGCACCTACTATGTAGGCTTGCTAAACTCCTCATTTGTGGTACCTACTGTGTAGGCTTGCTGAACTCCTATTTTTCATCTATTTCTACGCCTCGGGACTAACAATCTCAAAGCAAGAAATGGTTCACCACATACCAGCAAACCTCTGAGAAGGTGATGGTGGCGAACCAGGCACAAGCTGAAGTTCAAGGGATCGGGATGGTGGAGCTGAAGCTGACATCCGGGAAAACTCTGACGCTTCAAGGTGTAAAGCATGTTCCCGTGATTGCCAAGAACCAGATCTCTGGAGACCTGCTTTGCAATGCAGGCCTGAGGATGGACATCAATGCTGGCCACATGGTGATGTCCCTGAAAGGAATATACTTCGGAAAAGCTTTCTATACCGAAGGAATGTTTAAACTCCAGCTTGTAACCCAGTCAGAGAACATTAATGCAATTTCCAATTCTGATTATACTCTTGAGTTGTGGCATAATAGACTAGGACATGTCCATTGTAAAAGGATAAACAAAATGTCTAGTCTAGGACTTATCTCCAAATGTGGGGGAAAGGTGAAGAAATGTGAAGTGTGTGCTCAGACTAAGATCACAAGGAAACCCTTTCATCGGGTCAATCGAAGCACAGATCTTCTAGAGTTGGTGCACTCCAAAATCTATGACTTCAAACAATTCTCCACGAAGGCCGGGATGAAGTATTTCATAACCTTCATCGATGACTTCTCAAAGTAAGCGTTTGTCTACTTGATAAAAACAAAAGACGAAGCATTCGAGAAGTTCAAGGAGTTCAGGGCCGAAGCTGAACGACAAACTGGACAACAACTCAAGAGGTTGAGGAGTGATCGAGGCGAAGAATATCGATCTCATGATTTTACAACGTTCTGCAAAGAACATGGAATCATCAACGAGACTACTGCTCCATATTCTCCTCAGTCCAACGGAGTAGCAGAAAGGAAGAACAGAACATTGACAGAGATGATGAACTCAATGTTGTTAACTGCGGGTCTTCCAAAGTGCTTTTGGGAAGAAGCTGCATTGATGGCCACATTTATTCTGAACAGAATGCCGTACGCAACTTCTGATATTACTCCTCATAAACTCTAGTTCAAAGTTAGACCCAACTTGAATATCATTCGAGTGTGGGGGTGTCTGGCATACGTAAAACTTCCGGATCTGAAGATTCAAAAACTCGGAACAAGGACTACGAAGACGATCTTCTTGGGGTATGCCGAGAAGAGTGACGCTCGAAGATTTCTTGACTTGGAGTCTAACTATGTCATCGAATCTCGTGACGCAGATTACTTTGAAGACAAGTTTGCAAGGCACAAAAATATTGTTCTTGCGAACATTTCGGAGAATAATGATGGTGCAAAGGAAGCTGAGGTTTCCAACGATGTCATAGTCCAAGAAGAAATTGTTGTTGATGAAACAACGTTTGAACCAGAACTCGAAGAGCCGTCAGCCAAGCAAATGAGGAGACCAAAGGACTTCAGAGATGACTTTGTCACCTATCATGTAGAAGCAGATCCGCTTACCTATGATGAGGCGATGAAGACCAGAGATGCTATCTTCTGGAAGGAGGCAGTGAATGACGAGTATGACTTTATTACCTCCAATAACACATGGGTGTTAGTAGATCTACCTGAAGGAGCAAAACCCATCGGATGTAAATGGATCTTCAAGAAGAAGATGAAGGCAGATGGAACTATTGACAAGTTCAAGGCCAGGCTGGTAGCCAAGGGATTTTCTCAGAAATAGGGGATAGACTACTTTGACACATACGCTCCAGTAGCGCGGATGACCACCATCAGAATGTTAATTGCTCTAGCAGCAATACATAAGTTGGTGATACATCAGATGGATGTAAAGACATCATTCCTGAATAGCGAGCTGACCGAAGAGATATACATGCAATAGCTAGATGGATTTGTCGTCAAAGGTCTTGAAGACAAAGTCTGCAAGTTGGTAAAATCATTATACGGTTTGAAGCAAGCTTCCAAGATGTTACATGAGAAGTTTGACAAAGTTATTAGATCAAACGGCTACAGAGTTAGCGAGATGGACAAGTGTGTTTACACGAAGTTCGCTGATGGAAGAGGAGTCATTGTTTGTCTGTACGTGGACGACATGCTAATCCTAGGAACGGATATAGGCAATGTCACGGAGACAAAGAAGTTTCTCTCAACCAAGTTCAGTATGAAGAACTTGGGGATGCATATGTCATCTTGGGCATAAAGAACATCTGGATAGACACTGGAGTGGCGCTGTCACAATCTCATTACATTGAAAAGATGCTCACACATTACGGGTATCGGGATCTTCCAGGGATCGATACGCCATACAGGTGTGATCAGAAGCTGAAGCCAAATTTGAGGGAAAGCGTCAGGCAGCTGGAGTATTCTAGCGTTATCGGGAGTTTGATGTACGTAACTACTGCCACAAGGCCTGACATAGCTTTCGTCGTGGAAATACTGAGTCGGTTCACAAGCAACCCAGGCATTGAGCACTGGAAAGCTGTGAAGCAGGTGATGAGATATCTCAAGAAAACTCAGACATATGTACTGTACTACAGCGGATATCTGACAGTAGTGGAAGGTTTCAGTGATGCTAGTTGGTGTTCATAGGTGGAGAGCGAGAGATCCACAGATGGATACATCTTTTCCTTGGGTGGAGCTGCTATATCGTGGAAGTCGAAGAAGCAGACTATACTCTCTCGTTCCTCCATGGAATATGTGTTCTATGCACTAGAAGCTATAGCAGATGAAGTAGAATGGCTTCGGAAGCTCATGTATGATCTTCCAGTGGTTGGAGCTCAGATACCGGCGGTACCTATATACTGTGACAACCAGACAACTATAGCAGTAGTATCAAATGACCTCTTCAATGGGAAGAAAAGAACTGTGCGGCTGAAGCACAGAGCAATAAACGATCTCATTAAAATGGGAACTATTGCTATAATTGATGTTCGGAGTCAGGAAAACCTGACGGATCCGTTCACAAAGGGCCTTAAGCGCAAGCTGGTCGATGACATAGCAAGAAAATTGGGCTTGAAGGCATTCTGATATTGTATCTGTGTAATCCTACAATAAAGTTTTATGCTATTAGTTCAAAGAGAAATCTACTAGACATCTAGCTTTTGGTTCAAGGGAGGACCACTGATTGGGAAAATATCAGGTAATAGTGGGTACATAGTCTTGAGGGACTTGGAAGGGATACGGACCCATAACCACTGTTGTCTACTATAATTCTCTGCAGAGAACATGTCCTGTGGAGAGGATGGCTTAAACGCCTTAATGAGTTCTCAGACAGAGTGAGTGTCTGTTGTGCTTTACAGGAAGCATGGTAGCAAAGCACTACAAAGGAGCTCATAGACTCCATGCTACAGTGGGGTGACACCACAATGAGGTTCCCAGGTAGGGGTAATGCCTCGGCTTAGCAAGCCATATCACTGCGACGTAGCACCGCTTATAGGCAGGTAGCCTAATGCTGTATATTATAAATGAAGAGTGGTAGACAACACTACAAAAAGGCCAGTGTCCTCATGTTACAGTGGCATGACACCACGAAGATGTACCAGGTAGGGTAAAGTCTCGGCTTCGCAAGCTATGTCATAGCGGCGTAACACTGTACGGAAGCGCAAGGCTTCATGCTGGGTAGTTTGGCACTACAAAGAGGCTTGTGACCTCATGCTACAGTAGTATGACTCTACGATGAGGTACCCAGTTAGGGATAAAGCCTCGTCTTTAAGCTATGTCATAACGACGTAGCACCGCACGGAAGCGCAAGGCTTCATGCCAAGGACTCTTTAAAAGAACTCACCTAGAGTGTATGGATAGAGATACAGGCCGTCTCTTGAGGGTAAACTTATAGACGCCCAAAATACATACACCGAAACCAGGCTGGCACATAGCCTTTAATGTGCACCCAGAAGCACAGATAACTACATTATGTGAGTGGAAAGAATTGCAGCTATGGTACAGAATTCAAGGCTTAGTCCATTCTTGTATCATACTGTTATTTGACCCATTCGGAAAGATTCAAGTCGTCAGCGACATCTATCCTAATACAAAATGGACAGTTACTGTAGGGAACGCTCAACCCTAGACACATATATATGATGAGATATGTGGAGGATTGTTGGTGCTCTTGCTCCTTGACATGAAGAGAGCTTGCTCTCAACATGCTTTGTAAAGTTTAGGCCCATATTAGAAAAGCACTATGAGTTATCTCAACATATATATGAGTATGTGTTGTTGGGATATGCACATGGGGTGGTGACCCTAAGGAGCGAACCATGTGGGTGATTTTACTAAGAGAAAAATGATTAATTCCAACAAGGACGTAAGTTAATTTTTGTTGTGCGTGCTCGGACTCGACACGGACTCCAGGTTGTCTCGTGCATGCACGGGAGTGTTCGGGGGGAAGGCGTGGGCTAGCACTCGACTATGTTGATTGTGGGATAATGTAAAACATCAAACTCTATTTTAGAATATTGGTGGTTTAGTCCCACATCGAATATGAGAGATGGTGAGGCCTCACTCCACTCTATAAATGGAGCTCCCTTGCCTCCTTTCCAAGATGTACCAAAGAAGTGAGTTAAGGGAGTCCGTAAAGTTCAAGAAGCCCGTTCAAGTAATAAATATTGACTGACGAGCGTTCCAGAAGTTCTCTTGAACTTTCTGGTTCCTGGAAGCGGATCGTATAGAGGCGAATCTTGCTTTGAGCAATGGTGTTTTTACACCCTAGTAGATTTAATCCTCTTCTTCTTCTTCTTCTTCTTCTTCTTCTTCTTCTGTTTCTCTATAACTCGTTCTTCAGGTTTTAAGGCACCTACTGAGTAGTGTAACCCCTCTTTCCGAAATTTTTATAATATATTTTTATTTATTTATTTGAATTAAATGGTAATTTTTAGATTTTATAAATAATTATTTAGTTAATTATTACGGTAGATGATTTTAGCCATGGTTGAGTTTTGGGGTACAAGATGACTAGAAATCGTGGCACGGATAGTGCCATGGTGTGCTTTGGCTAGTGTATTAGCCTTGGTAGGGAAGATCGAGCCATAGTGAAATCCTAATTAGGAAAACCAGGCCAAGTTGCGACTTAACCTTTACAGAAGATTTATTTATTTATTAATTATATTATTGAGTAGGGAAACCGATTATACCATTTAGTCCGGACTGGACCCGAACTGAGCCCGAGCCCATGTAGGCATCTAGTGTACACAAAGATTCCACGTAGACATATTTTAAGTAGATGCAATGTCGATTATTGGATATTGTATTTCGTTATTGTTATTATTATTATTATTGTTTTTATTATCAATAATATTGAGGTTATTATTATATAATATTATTTTATTATTATGGGTTATACTATTTTTGTCAAATAAATATTATTATATATAGCCATTAGGAATAGATAAGATTGAGGTTTATTTATATTTATGGAAAATATTATATTAGTATATATATAAATATATAGGTATATGGATGCCTATTAAATAATTGTATATATATATACTCTCAGTATTAATTATAAAATAAAGTATGTGTATATATAGTGTTATGTAAGTATATACATATAATTGTGTATATACGAATATATTATATATATGTGCGTATATATAGATAAATATAAAGGTATATATGTGTGTGTGTATATATATATATAGATATATATGTATAAATATATGTATATACATATATACATATAATAGTAAGAAAAAAAAGAAAAAAAAAGGAAAGCAACACTGTTCCCACAAGGGAACAGTGGACCACAGCCCATAGGCTGCAAAACCCATTCAATCCGAGAGGAACCCCCCCCCCCCCCTCAGCCACAGCCAGGCTAAAGCCCGAGCACCCGCTCGGTTTCTATCGAATAAATGGAGAGGGAAATCTCTCTCGACTACAAACCAAAACCCTAAACCACGAAGCGCCACGCCGACCTCCTTCCTTGGGCGACCCTCTCCAGCTCTGGGCGTCGTCGCACGGGGCCGCCGTCGGCCAGGTCCGCCGAGGACAGCGCGCACAGGCGCGGGCGACAACAGCAATGGCAGTCGCAACAACCAACTTAATGGTAAGATTTCGATCTCGTTACTCCATCATTTCGCGAACCGTAAATTGGGTTGGAAAGCCAATATGACCCTCTCGAAATCCCAACAAGTGGATTTTAATATAGTCGTACGACCAGTCCGAAAAATAAATACAAAGTCGGAGAAAAATACTGTTCTCGACAGTTCGAAGAACAGTTGACGAACCTGTTTTGGGAGACGATTTCTGGTCGAACCATCGACTATGGTAGGAAACTACCAGAATCATTATTGAAGACAACCAATAGGAAACTGAAACCCACTTTACGAAAATTGAAATCATCGATTGTGCGTCGAGAAATCGGATCCCGAAGTTTAGGAAAAATCTGTTTTAAAATATTAGAAAATTAGAAAAATTCTTCGACACGACGTGCGTCCCGCCAATCCGGGCGACGTGGTCGCGAACCGAAAGCATCGAAAGGTGCATAACGGCTTCATGGACGTGTGGGCTTTGACAGAATTCAAATTGGTCGTCTGTGCGCGACGAATTTGATGTGTATCCGTCGAAATTCATCGTATCGGTCTCTGTGTAAATTTTTGAATTACTTTGTGCACGCTCGTCAGATCGAGATAAAACTTGCGCCAGCAGGACCGTATCGTTTTTATGGTCTTGTATGCCAAGTTTGGTCCAATTCTGAGACCGTTGATTGGATCGCCGTTTTGCGGACCCCACGGTCCGATTTAACGGGCGATTTTGTGCACGGTCCGCCGAAATCCAACTCTGGACTTACGGTTTGGTTCGTATCAGAAAACTAGATCCGTAGACATGTAGTTTGATGAATTTAGAGACCGTTGACTCTGGCATGCTTAAGGACAGGCAATCCTAGCTAATTTGACTATTCTGAGAACATTGGTGATGTTTATTTCAGCTTTCGGGGACTGTTATACGAGTTTTGACTTTTGTGGCACACTGAGTGGTTTGGATTATCGGTTTCACCAGCAAAGGACCACAGGCGAGTACAGTTTATTGTTTGTTTTCAGTATTGATCTTTACTATACATCAGTGTTTAGTCGATAGATATGTGATTTCAGTTTTATGTGATTTTTGTTCCTTGTTGTGTCGGGATATTGAAGTACCAACGATATGTGATCTGACCTTAGACATTGTAGACAGTGATTTATTATTGCAAAGTAGACAGTATAGACAGTGATTTATTATTACAAAGTAGACAGTGTAAACAATGATTTATTATTGTATTTATATCAAGTAGACCGTGTAGACCGTGATTTATTATTGCTTTATTCAATGTAGACAGTGTAACTTTAGACAGTGTAGACAGTGTAGCTTTAGACAGTGTAGACAGCGTAGACAGTGTAACTTTAGACAGTATAGACAATATAGACAGTGTAACTTTAGACAGTGTAGACAGTGTCGTGAAACTGTCCCGAGACCGATCACATATCAAAGGTACTTCAGTCGGTCAGTTGGTGAGAATTTTATTGTATTTTATTTTCTTTCTTGGTATTCAATTTTATTCTGTCTTTCTTCATTTTCTTTTTATAAATCATATGTCTAAAGGCTAACCTCTGTTATATAGTCATTTTTATATATTAGAACTGCATTCAGTGAATTGTACTCGTTCCATTCCTGACTGGAAACCAATATTTTTCAGGTTAGCCGTGGATTCACTTAGCATGGGAGTTACGGGTGTACTTGTAGACGAAAAGCCTAGAGACTAGCTAGATAGCCGAGTTGTAGTTATTTCAATATTTGTACAAGTTTATATTTTTTTGCAAATGTAAAACTTGTTAATATTGTAAGTTAAATTAGGTTGTGAATGAGCATTGTGTTATTTATTTTGATCATCATGGCCGTGACAGCGTTCTACTGCCGACACTGCGGCGTAGGCTGGCTTGGACACGTCTCGTATCCGTAGAAAAAAAATGGGTGCGGGTCGTAACAAGTTTTTGTGATGGCCCATGTAGGTCGGTCTTCGCAAATCATGCGAACTCGTGATACTACTCAAGTTAGTCGTACTATTGCGAGCCTGCGACTAAGAAATGCTCATTCCCGAGTTAGGGATTAATTTAATTTAAGAGAGTGACTAGGACTAGGAGTCCCTTATACAAATTTACCAATGGGTAGTCTAGGCCATGCAATTTAGATGAGGAGTTATTAATTTTGATAGATTGTTAGATCACCATAGGTACACTATTTCCTCTTGATATGACGATATGATCCAATGTGGATAGATTATTCACTTGGTGAGACAGGGCTTCATAGAGTTAATGATCTAACATCGATAAATTGTTCAATTCCTTCTCTTTACCTCTTAGCTACCCTCCTCATATCTTAGTCCGAATTGCCTATGTAGTTTCTATTTTGAAGAATTATTATTTTTGTATAATTTTTGATTATGTTACCCATATACGAACCTCGAGTTAGTTTCGATTCAAGTTTTCCTCAAAGGCTTGAATATACATGGAATAGTTAGAATGTTTGTAATTTTTGTCTTTAGTTATTTTTCTTCCTGTTCACCTTTTTATTTTAATGGTTGTGACTGATAATACTTACACTTTATTTTATAGTCAACTTGTTCAAATCTCTAGAAGCTCATGAATCTTTACAGATAGTTAAAAGAATGTAGCTAACTCATAATGGCAGGACAGCAGCGCACTGTCGCCATTTTATTGGAATTTTAGAGACTATAGATTCACTGTAGCCAGCAGCACACTGGCGAGACACAACCCCTAGAGGTGAAATTAGTTTAAGAAAATATAGGTGATGGAATATTGCTAAAACTATGGCTAGTGGTCCTCTCTTGATCGTAGTTACCCTTGAGCCAATATTGGATAGAGTTAAGAAGTGTTCGATTTTGTATCATGTTTGAGTTACGAAACCAAGGGTTTACCACAGCCAGAGTATACGTGCGAGGCGTAATCCTCGGTGAAATGACTTCAAACATGATTACAAGTTTAGGATACCATAGAGGATAGAAAAATGCCCTGTGTGACCCATACGATTCAATCCAATACTAGTGGAAGTTCTGTCAGTTGGGTAGCATGTCTCCCAACCTAGCATTCCGTGGTCCTTATGACCTATTGACGAGGTAATTGACTGACACTAATAGGTTTACCTGGAATATGGAATTTAGAAGTCCATAACCCATTGGTTGACCAAGGTCTTATGAATAAGAAGATAGTAGGATGACCGTATAAGCAAGAACACTTGGTAAATTTTTGATTCTCACAAAACTCGGACTACTTGTAACTCCTTTCAAAATCTCACGTACTCGTATTTTGACTATCTTGACCAATGCTGCTATTACAGCCTAGTTTTGCAAGCTCACTCTGTTCTCGATCTTGATTCAAGACATATGTTTAGTGGGGACGCCTACTAACATATTGTTCAATCAGAATCGATGTATTACGGTCTGATCAACCGTAGTGTACTCGGTTCGCTCTCCTTCTGATTAACTTACGAGGATTGAGATATAGATGTCTCTAGGATCTCATCCGCGACTGCTTTGACAATTCCTCTTGAATTATATGTTCGTCTTTGAATCACGAAATTGTGTTCAGTAACATCTCCCTTGAACTCTTTGTTGTTTTGTCTTTCACTGATTTGGAAAGACGAAAGCTCGTGATGGTAGAGAGATACAGAGTAACCCTATGGCTATAATAGTTGTATACACAAGTAAAACTACCATCGACCAGCCATGAGATTGAGTTACTCGTTCTCCTCTCGACCCCCAAACTACTATTGAGACCTTCTAGCTACCTGAATTTGAGAATGATTAGAGTTTTACCCTTAGTCGAAATGCCAACCCAGGAGACCATCTATCCTCAAGAAACCAATTGTTGTGAGCCTCTAACTATTTGCTTGAAGCATGCATTAACTAGCAATCCTTAAACCTTAACCCAATCTTTCCTCGACCAAAGCCCACGGTTTGGACAAGAGATGAATAGACAAGGGTAAGGACAATAATTTACCATGACTATGGTAGACACTCATCCCGAGATTGGTTACCCATCGATAGCTCTTGTATACTATGGACGAGTGGACCATTCTATTTGATCGACCATGTGTCATGATACACACTCATTTTCCATTTATTGAGGAACGATCCTTGACTTGACTTAGATCTACCATATCCCGTTACACCGTGCCTTATTCTTTATTAACAAGAGTCGAGGTACAATATCCGGACTTTGGAACTCTGCTAACCTCATTATTCCTAAAAAACTATGTCCTAGCTTCTAAGGTGGGTAGACTGTAAGCTTTCTAAAATTTTAGGATACACGAGAATTATCGATTGATTAGAATAATTTCCATTAGGATGATAATTATTGTTTCATGGACTCCCACTTTCCATTTAGATCATTTTGTGTCCCAGGCCGTGTCATTAATAATCGGAGCACGAGACCAGCTGCTACCTTCCAACAAATTTTGTATACAAGATCTAGACGAGTCCCCCTTCACCTAGGTTATCATGTCCCACTCAAACACGTCCCCTTGTACTCTATTTTATGGTATGACTTTCAGGTCAAAAGGACTAGCTATAGCCCTCACCATAATA
This sequence comes from Iris pallida, assembly GCA_029216955.1. Classification (NCBI taxonomy): domain Eukaryota; kingdom Viridiplantae; phylum Streptophyta; class Magnoliopsida; order Asparagales; family Iridaceae; genus Iris; species Iris pallida. Next base: position 83,131,802 of record JANAVB010003400.1, read on the forward strand.
CCTGTATACTTTCCGACTACAATTAGAGACACAATTTCGACTCGAATCTTTCGACCCAATATATGGTTGTGATCGACTCGAAGCCCACTACGCACATGTCACTAGTATGCCACTTAATTGTGTCTTCTTGTGCTACTTAAATACAAACGTCACGGAAGATGCACCTTCAAGGCTTGCAGAACCTATTTAACCAATCCGACTGCCCAACTAGCTCAACCACTTGGGAGGAATCCTATTTTAGGTTACCCTAGCCTAGTAGAAATAGTTTTATCATTGAGAACTTGTCCAGTCGATATAGATTAAAATCCAAGGTTCAGCCAACCAACGATTGATGACCAATCAGGGAACCCATTAAGACCCAGTAAAAGCCATCCATGCATACCACCATATTTGGACTTTAAAACCGGACTACTTGAAATAGGTCCCTATACCTATTATGTAGTCTCCACCTCTTAGAATGCAGGGTCATCCATAATCATTATCCCATCTACCTGAAAGTTGCGATACAATTTTGTATTGGATTTATATTCTTTGCTTGTGTATTTAAATAACCACGGAAAATCACAAATCTTGATTTCTCAAATTTCGTTCTATTATGGAACCTGTTCAGAATTTCGAGAACAGAACTTCTCTATTGCACGGATGGCAAGCCCCTCTAAGAAACGAAGAGTTCTTCGATTTAACAAGTGACTGGACTAGAGTAGCCAATCTAGCAAATAAACCAATGTTTCATAAACTTTATTTTCTACCTGCATCATTGGATACACTCTACCGCTCTTGAAACTTCATAAATGCTCTCGATTATTTTCCTTATCTTCTTGTCCTTCCTATTTCTGAGTGACGAATGGTCACGCTTATTAGAATTTAGCAATATTTCTTAGCTACTTGTGTAAATTTGTTGCATGTTAGATTTTGGGTGGTTTGATAGATAGGAGAGGATTATAGTGGCCATAAGCAGTAGATATCTATTGGTAGCAATTTTAGCAATTAGTTGCATGATTATAAAGTTTAGTGACATGAGATTTGAGGGAGTAGTGTGACCAAAGGTGGGTAGAAATTCTCAAGGATTCGTAGTACGAAATGACCATGAGAATAGATGATAGCTAATGGAAACCGTTTTCTATCATAGCGAATAGACTCTTCCCTTAAATTTTGAGGACGAAATTATTTTAAGGTGGGTAGATTTATAACCCCTCTTCCCAAAATTTTTATAATATATTTTTATTTATTTATTTGAATTAAATGGGGATTTTTAGATTTTATAAATAATTATTTAGTTAATTATTACGGCAGATGATTTTAGCCATGGTTGAGTTTTAGGGTACAAGGTGACTAGAAATCGTGGCACGGATAGTGCCATGGCGTGCTTTGGCTAGTGTATTAGCCCTGGTAGGGAAGGCCGAGCCATAGTGAAGTCGTAACTAGAAAAACCAGGCCAAGTTGCGACTTAACCTTTACCAAAGATTTATTTATTTATTAATTATATTATTGAGTAGGGAAGCCGATTATACCATTTTAGTCCGGACTGGACCCGAACTGAGCCCGAGCCAATGTAGGCATCCAGTGTACACAAAAATTCCACATAGACATATTTTAAGTAGATGCAATGCCGATTATTGGATATTGATTTCGTTATTATTATTATTATTATTGTTTTTATTATCAATACTATTGAGGTTATTATTATATAATATTATTTTATTATTATGGGTTATACTATTTTTGTCAAATAAATATTATTATATATAGTCATTAGGAATAGATAGGATTGAGATTTATTTATATTTTATGGAAAATATTATATTAGTATATATATAAATATATAGGTATAAGGATGCCTATTAAATAATTGTATATATATACTTTCAGTATTAATTATAAAATAAAGTATGTGTATATATAGTGTTATGTAAGTATATACATATAATTGTGTATATACGAATATATTATATATTGCATATTTATAGATAAATATAAAGGTATATATGTGTGTGTATATATATATATATATATATATATATATATATATATATATATATATACATATATATATATATATATACATATATATATATATATATATATATATGTATATATATATATATATATATATATATATATATATATATAGATATATATGTATAAATATATGTATATACATATATACATATAATAGTAAGAAAAAGAAAAGAAAAAAAAGGAAAGCAACACTGTTACCGCAAGGGAACAATGGACCACAGCCTATAGGCTGTAAAACCCATTCAACCCGAGAGGAACCCCCCCTCTCAGCCACAGCCAGGCTAAAGCCCGAGCACCCGCTCGGTTTCTATCGAATAAATGGAGAGGAAAATCTCTCTCGACTATAAACCAAAACCTTAAACCACGAAGTGCCACGCCGACCTCCTTCCTTGGGCGACCCTCCCCACCTTTGGGTGCCGCCGTACGGGGCCGCCACCGGCCAGGTCCGCCGAGGACAGCGTGCATAGGCGCGGGCGACAACAACAATGGCAGTCGCAACAACCAACTTAATGGTAAGATTCAGATCTCGTTACTCCATCATTTCGTGAACCGTAAATTGGGTTAGAAATCTAACATGACCCTCTCGAAATCCCAACAAGTAGATTTGAATATAGTCGTACGACCAGTCCGAAAAATAAATGCAAAGTCGGGGAAAAATACTGTTCTCGACAGTTCGAAGAACAGTTGACGAACCTATTTTGGGAGACAATTTCTGGTCGAACAATCGACTAAGGTAGGAAAATACCAGAATCATTATTGAAGACAAACTATAGGACACTGAAACCCAGTTTACGGAAATCGAAATCATCGATTATGCGTCGAGAAATCGGATCCCGAAGTTTAGGAAAAATCTGCGACGTGCGTCCCGCCAATCCGGGCGACGTGGTTGCGAACCGAAAGCATCAAAAGGTGTGTAACGGCTTCGTGGACGTCGTGTGGGCTTTGACAGAATTCAAATTGGTCGTGTGTGTGCGACGAATTTGATGCGTATCCGTCAAAATTTACTGTATCGGCCTCTGTGTAAATTTTTCAATTACTTTGTGCACGCTCGTCAGATCGAGATAAAACTTGTGCCAGCAGGACCATATCATTTTTCTGGTCCTGTATGCCAAGTTTGGTCCGATTCTGAGACCGTTGATTGGATTACCATTTTGCGGGCCCCATGGTCCGATTCAACGGACGATTTTGTGCACGGCCCGCCGGAATCCAACTCTGGACTTACGGTTGGGTTCGTATTGTAAAACTGGATCCATAGACATATAGATTGACGACTTTAGAGACCGTTGACTCTAGCATGCTCTTCGGTGCAAAGTGGGTCCAACGGCGGACACCATTTTGACCCAAAATTATCGTTTTGCCCCTGTGTCTAGAATTGGACTTAAGGACAAGCAATCCTAGCTAATTTGACTATTCTAAGAACATTGGTGATGTTTATTTCAGATTTTGGGGAGTGTTATACGAGTTTTGACTTTTGTGACACACTAAGTGGTATGGATTACCGGTTTCACCAGCAAAGGACCACAGACGAGTACAGTTTATTGTTTGTTTTCAGTATTGATCTTTACTATACATCAGTGTTTAGTCGATAGATATATGATTTCAGTTTTATGTGATTTTTGTTCCTTATTGTGTCGGGATAGTGAAGTACCAACGATGTGTGATCTGACCTTAGACAGTATAGACCGTGTAGACAGTGATTTATTATTGCAAAGTAGACAGTGTAGACAGTGATTTATTATTACAAAGTAGACAGTGTAAACAGTGATTTATTATTGCATTTATATCAAGTAGACCGTGTAGACCATGATTTATTATTGCTTTATTCAATGTAGACAGTGTAACTTTAGACAGTGCAGACCGTGTAGCTTTAGACAGTGTAGACAGTGTAACTTTAGACAGTATAGACAGTGTCGTGTAACTGTCCCGAGATCGATCATATATCAAAGGTACTTCAGTTGGTCAGTTGGTGAGAATTTTATTGTATTTTATTTTCTGTTCTTGGTATTTAGTTTTATTCTGTCTTTCTTTATTTTCTTTTTATAAATCATATGTCTAAAGGCTAACCTCTGTTATATAGTCATTTTTATATATTGGAACTGCATTCAGTGAATTGTACTCGTTCCATTCCTGACTGAAAACCAATATTTTTCAGGTTAGCCGTGGATTCACTTAGCATGGGAGTTACGGGTGTACTTGCAGACGAAAAGCCTAGAGACTGCTAGATAGCTGAGTTGTAGTCATTTCAATATTTGTACAAGTTTATATTTTTCTGCAAATGTAAAACTTGTGAATATTGTAAGTTAAATTAGGTTGTGAATGAGCATTGTGTTATTTATTTTGATCATCATGGCCGTGACAGCGTTCTACCACCGACACTGCGACGTAGGCTGGCTTGGACACGTCTCGTATCCGTAGAAAAAAAATGAGTGCGGGTCGTGACAAGTAGGGAGGCCTAACTTTGTTCTTGAGATCTATCTCATTTGTGGCACCTACTGTGTAGGCTTGCTAAACTCCTCATTTGTGGCACCTATTGTGTAGGTTTGCTGAACTCCTATTTTCCATCTATTTCCATGCCTCGGGACTAACACACATGCCCATGTTTGGTTAGTTTGGGACTATGAGTCCAAAAAATTAAACTTTTTCGTTCTCATATTAGGTTTACACAGTGATAGAAATATTAATTTGTTTTATTTTTTTATAAATATCATTTCATTAATTCTATGCTGCTACTGTTACCTAAATTCACATGTTTGAGATGTAAGTTAGAATTTTGAAAGTAAAAGGAGGATATTACCATTCAAACAAAATATCCAAACAACATTCCTAGAAAAATAAAATTATTTCCAAGGAGGACTTGGAAATAGCTTTCTCACATCAATGAAAATATGAAGCCCCTCATATTCTCCCCTAATTCATAATTCTAGATATACAAAACATGGGTAAGAAATTCAAAATCCAATCCCAAGCCTCCAAATCTTGAACCAAAAGCCCCCTTAAGGATTCGCAGTCCCTTCCAATTTCCTTGACATTTCCAAAGACCGGAAAGAAAATTGATTGGAATTTTAATTCTCCAAAGGAAAGGAAAGATCAAAGGTCAATTTTGTTTTCTTTCTTTTTTGTAAACCAAACAAGGCCCTGGGGTATGTCTTGTGAGCAATGCTATGTTGTAACCCTTTACAACAGCTACGTGATAGTTGATAATTGGTTCTCTCTCTCCTTGTGGAGTAGGGTGTTTGTCCACAGGAGATCTAAGAGAAAGTTCTTACTTTTCTCTTAGGACTCGCCACCCAAGACAGAAAAAAGAGAAGATATGATAGGGGAGTCGTCGTTCAGGAAAATCGTTATAGGTAGGGTAAGTGATTTCAAGTTGTAATCTCTGCATTTTCTTCTTGAGTGTGGTGAGGGAGATTGAACCTATTAGGAAAAAGGGTTGAACATTATTTTTTTTTGTCAATTTTGTAATTTTATCTGAGTTATATAGATTGGAATTTGTCCATGTGATATAGTCATCGACTATATATGTTGTCTTTATTTATGCTTGGCGTTTGTTAGACGAGGTTTAATAATCTTAGGAGGAGTGGCCTAAGTTTTTGCTATGGTCACGTTTCAGACTCACGGTATTAGAGCACTTGTGGGGCGTGTTCGATCCCAACAGAAATGGTAAGCCTACTTCCCAGAAATTTTTTTATCCTACAAATGTTTAGCTAATTAATTTCAATGAAGTATTTTGTAAATAAAAAATTAAGTCTTTAATCATATTATGTTTTAACTATTAATCCGTTTGAGTTCATCAACCCAGCCCACCATTTTATTTCATCAACCCAGCCACCACTTCATTTCTATTAAAATTTGGTTTACATCTCGTTTATGAAGAGGAGGACAGAACCTTCTTCTCCTTTCCTTAGCTGTTAGAGCTGAGAGTACAAATTTTGATTTGTCTACTGTTGTAACCGTTTCTGGCAGCTAGGACAAATTTCCAAATTCCCGCCCAAAGTTCTTCCTTTCTTCAGGAATCTCCACCAATTCACAAATGCCTATTTAAACTCTATTTTCCTTCTTTGCTAAAATTTCTATTAGAAGGAAGAGCCAGAGTTATTTTTGAGAAGATCCTTCTTCCCAAACTTTTCTCCTTCAATCTCCATTCGAGCGACCATGACGAAAATCCAGAGGTCGAAGAATCCCTCTTCATACGATCGAGTAATCTCTGGTAAACAAATTGCATATTCTTCGATTTTCAAATAAATAATTGTTCGATCGGTTCCTCTGTCCTCCTTCATGCATTGATCGAATTACAAATTACAGATATGTGAGCGATTCAATCGGATCAATATTTCTTCATCGAGAACGACACAGTTGAGGTAAATTCATTCTAGGTTCTCGATAATTAAACTTTCCTCTCGATCTTAGTTCAAATTCAAATTAATTGTAAATCGATCGAATAATGAGTGTTGTAGTTTATCCTTCTCAAATCCAGAGGATTGTTGAGATGTGTAGATCTTGATTTAGAGAGCAGTAGATTTCACTTGAATTCTTCCTTCGACGTTCTGACCTACTCTTGATCGTTTCAATCAATTGATGAGGTAAGGATCGTTACCTGATTAATAAATCCAAGTTGTTTTGTTCTTGATTTTTGTTCTCCAAATTTGTTATGTCGATATTTGTAGATCGAGATTGAAGAATTTGGCTTAGTTTAGTTCAGATTGTCACTCTCATCAATCAGTGAACGGGTGAGTTAATCCAAGGATTTTCTAGGTTGAACTGTGAGTTAATGTTGTCTTGGTTCGAGTTCTTGAGGTTGTGTGTTTTCTCTTGTTGTGAATGATCAAGCAGAGTGTTGAAGGTTTGGGAAAGTAAGGGATCGAGCATTTCTGTGGCAGGAAGTTCTATAGGTAAATCTCTGATTTAATAAGTATTTTGGCTCTGTAAATCATATGGATTCATATATGTGCCTAAGCATGTGTCAGTAGTAGGGATATCATTTGAAAATATTGTGGCAGGGAAGTCGATTGGTCTACCTGATTATGTTTGTATTTTAATATTTTGGTAAGATAAGTATCCATGTGTATCAGGGAGTGTCGGCTAAGTTGTATCTCTACTAAGTTATTTTACCATTGCAGTTTATCCATAACTGATTTAGAGTTGTGCTTATGATTCACTATGAAGTTTTGATCATGGATTAGAAATATGGAATTATAATTTAATAAATAGAATGGATACATAGATGAGGTTAGAACTCTCCATAGCAGTGGGACTTGAACCTTAGATACTTAATTGAGTATCAGTTGTTCAATGTTACCTTAAAAAGCATTTTTAGATGTCATCTCTTGAACTGATAAGTTAATCTAGAGATTGAGAATAATCTGGACTCTTAAATTATGAACATTGTTGTGAGCTGCTAGATTTATTTCAGTTGAGAGTGGACTGTTGTATATGGAAGCTAGCTGCATATATTGAATTAGAGACAGGGGATATAGCAGGAACAGGGAATACTTTACATTTAAGGTATAACATTTTTTGCCTCTGAAACTTTCTTAAGGTTTATAATAATGGGGGCCTTATCAAATCTCTTTTACACTAAAAGTCTTATGCCTAAACTTTTGATATTAGTCTTGGTTAGGGACTTACTTGTATCAGTCCAAATTTGGAGACTGATACCTTGGGGGCATATGAGCTTGTCAGTAGCAAGTCAGTAGGAACTATTACTTCCAATATGCTGTAAGAATTCTGAAAATTGTGGTTTCAGTTTCGGATTGATGATTTTGGGTGGAGCTACAACTCTTTTAGAATAGGATATGTGGTAGTAAAGGACTGATTGCATGCCCTGTTCAGGACATACTACATCATCCTTAACTGAGACTGATTTGTTTCAGTCCTATTTAGGACTGAATATCACCTGGAAATTGGAGGTCAGGTTGTCTTCGAAGGTTGGGGTTCTATCCATGATGTTAATTTCAGTCTTTTTAGGTTGATATTGGGATATTATTGAATAGGTTCAGCTCTTCCTTAAACTTCAAGTGAATGAAGCTAGTTCATGAGAGGTCACCCTGGACTACAGAGAGTTAATCTAGATGTTGTAAATCCTTGGGAGGCCTGAGATTAGGATGTTAGATAGAGCAGTATAGGGGTCTGCTGTTAAGTCAGGATCACTGATGTTGATTAAGATTGTGGCAACCATTTTAATGAACCACAGTAGGTTAAGTATAGGTAAACCAGGATATCCTGTTAGTGGTATCTAGATTGCTGTCAACAGTCCAATTAGTTATTTCAAAACCTTATTCATAAATAGATTTCTTTTGGTAACAGTTAGATTTTGTTGAGAGATGGTTAAGTGTGATATGGAAAGGAGGAGGAAATCCTTGTTATGATGCAAAGGGTATAATATTTTATCAAAGTAAATTGTAAGCTTAGAAATTGCTTTCCAAGTAAAATGGTTACCTAGAATGATAATCAGTTATAAATTCTGAATGATTAGAACTTTCACTGTCTCTTGTACTCTTCCTTCTAGATAGAGTATTTCTAGGAATTAAGCTCTAGTTTGATAAAGTGACATTTAGTAGTTAATTCAAATGAGCATTGTTTGATTGAAATTTTAGTTTAAATCAATTGAACCCAACTTCCTTACTAAATATGTTAATAGTAACCATGGGGTGTCACTTCATATCATCAACAGGAGGATATCCAGATCTACTACCCTTACTTGATCACCCTGAGCAAGGCAAGTATACTCCTCGGACTTGTCCATTTCTTCATGTCTTGTATATTTATTCTTGTATCTCCTTGTTGACACGATATATCACGAGATTGTCTTGTATCATGTTTTCTTGAGTTTACTTATATCTGGGAGAAAAAATACTACAGATGTGTGATCAAACCCGAATTACTATTCATGTGAATAGCTTAGGCCCCGTATCGTGCACGCGGGATCGAAGCCGTACCATTTTATCTTCCCTAAATCTACCCAAGCCGATCACACACTCTGATATATTTTGATATATTGCACACTTCAGGTTCGTTGTGTATTTCATGTTCAGGACTCATTTCATGTTCCCTGTATTTACTTTTTAGTATTCATGTTCAGGTTTCATGTCATGTTCACATTTTTCGTACCTTATATTTTTCCTGTATTCATTTTCATACCATGATGTTCATGTTCATTTCCTTGGATATACTTAGCTCCGCTCTTGACTAGGATATGTTGCAGGTGAGTTGGAGGCTATCTGTGACACTTATTATGGGCAGGAGCCTGGAGGCACCTATGAGCCAGCTGATGTTGCCCTGGACTTAGAGGCTGAGGAAGCCTAGCACCTTTATGTTAGTTTCATTGGACTTTGTATTAGAGACATCATTTTACTTTCATTTGTTGGAAATGTAATAACTCTAGACTTGTACTTTGATTGTGGGATTCGATATTAGATGTTGTGGTTTATATTCATTCTTATCTGGATTTATAGTTTTTCCTAGATATTGGTACAGCTTACTTCATCGTATCTAACGATGAAGGCTGGGCATGTCCGATTCGTGTCCGATTATTCGGGAGCGGATCGTGACATGTTTTTAGTGGTGGCCCATACAGGTCTATCCTAATGGTACCTAGGTATTAGTGTACTATTGGGGGACTTGATTAAACTAGGGAAACTTGATCACAACATAGGAAAAATCGGGAAATAAGGATATATCAGGTGCATTGATATTATAAAAATATTGTTTATTTTTAGGTTTTAAGGTTTGTCAGTCAATGAGGTTTTCTTTCTATTGCAGGATTGTCACTACGAAGAAGATCGCGGATCATCCTGGAGTTACAGGCAGTTCGGGACAGTCTGCATCAGACGCTCCAGTAGAGCAGCTTCCGCCACTGCCTCCTATCTTTCCTCCGTTGCCCCTGACGATGATGTTCGACGGTGCCCAGGTGATGGCCATATTCCAGCAGTTCATGGAGGCCTAGAACCACCAGGATGCATAGTTCAGAGCGACAGTTGTGGACGCACTCAGGACTCGAGAGCCGGCATCACCAGCACCGGTAGCACCTCCAGCACCAGCAGTACCGAGACTGGGGACCGCCAGGGACTACCAGAACCTCTGTCCGATGGATTTCTGGGGCCATGAGGGGATTGTTTATGCGGATGAGTGGCTGAAAAATGCGGAGCGGACGATGAAGATGGCGATGATCCCTGATGACTTGAATGTGGAAGTTGCGAGCATTAGACTTTTCGACCTTGCCAGAGCCTGGTACCACGAGGAGCCCCAGTTAGCAGTGCCCTAGGTTCTTTGGACAGATTTCAAAACTCTGTTCAAGGAGAAGTTCTTCCCCAACATTGAGCGAGACGAGCTTCAGATGTAGTTCGAGGCCTTACAGTAGGGGACCATGACAGTGGCAGAGTATACGTCAGAGTTCACCCGACTCAGCAGGTTCGCAGAGAACCTAGTCGGCACGCCAGAGGAGAGGGCTTGGAGGTTCAAGAAGGGCCTCACCAGAGAGCTGCGGCATGCAGTGGCGATCAGCCAGGCGACGACTTACTCGAGCATCCTCAAGATTGCTCAGGCTGTAGAGAAGGAGATGGACCCGAGGCCCAAGAGGGATAGGGACATCGGCAGTAGCAGTTATCAGGCACCGGCAAAGAGGGCACAGATTCAGACTCAGACGAGGCCACCACAACCGACAGCAATTCAGTATTGTCCTGCCAGAGTTCCAGCAGTTCAGCATCAGAGACAGCAGGGGATCACTTGCATATACTATCATCGGCCAGGACCCCACATGGAGGTCTGTCGCAAGAGGCTCAGACTTTGTCTATTCTGCGGGTCAGACGCACATCAGATGAGAGACTGCCAGCAGGCCACAGCCAGACTAGCAGTAGGACCCCAAGGAGCTGGAAGACCACCACCGACACCACCCAGAGTACTGCCTGCTGTACCCTAGAGAGGAGGACCAGCTCTACCACCACAGCAGCAGAGATTTGCACAGCACCAGTAGCAGCAGAGGGGAGGACCACAGCAGGGACGTGCTTACGTCATGGTCGCAGTTGAGGAGGAGGAGGCAGCTCCAGATGTTATCACAGGTTCTATCATCATATATTCATTTTCTGCTATTGTATTATTTGATTCTGGAGCCACACATAGCTTTGTATTATATGAGTTTCTGCATAGACACGACTTCACACCCAAGCCCACTAGGAGGAACTGTCGGATTATGACAGAATGAGGGGTAGTGCCAGTTAGTGAGATGGTGGATTGCCCTATCACTATAGCTGGGAAGGAGCTTAGGGCTCGACTTCTAGTGATGCCATTGCCCGGATTTGATGTAGTCCTCGGCATCGACTGGATGAGTGAGCAGTTTGCTGTAATAGACTGCCATAAAGGGAAGGTTACTTTCATCCCACGTGGAGTTTCGTCGTTCGAGGTCAGAAGACGGATTGTAGAGAGGCCAGAGGGAGTCTACTTCGGAGCATTTGCAGAAGACCAGGAGTTGCCGCATCCGCTGATTGCAGAGTTTCTCGACGTCTTTCCCGAGGAGTTGCCAGGATTACCGCCAGATCGAGATGTGGAGTTCAGAATTGACTTAGTGCCTGGATCAGCGTCGTAGTCCCAGTATTGTTACGAGATCAACCCGAAGGAAGCTGCAGAGTTGAAGGCCCAGATTGATGAGTTGGAAGACAAGGGTTTTATTCGGTCCAGTGCTTCATCCTGGGGAGCACCGGTACTCTTCGTACCCAAGAATGATAGGACTGTGAGGATGTGTATCGATTGCCGTACACTCAATAACATCACCATCAAGAATAAATATCCGTTGCCGTGGATTGATGAGCAGTTTGATCAACTGAGTGGGGCGAAGGTCTTTTCCAAGATTGACCATCGGTCGGGATATCATTAGATGAAGGTTCGGGAGCAGGATATTCCGAAGATAGCTTTCAATACTCGTTACGACCAGTATAACTTTTTGGTGATGCCGTTTGGACTCACCAATGCCCCAGTAGTGTTTATGAACTTGATGAATAAAGTTTTTCATAAGTATTTGGACAAGTTTGTCGTAGTCTTCATTGATGACATCTTGATCTATTCGAAGACCGAAAAGGAGCATATGGAGCACCTGCGGATTGTTTTGGAGATTTTATGGAAGGAGAAGCTGTACGGGAAGCTCTCAAAGTGCGAGTTCTTCTTGGACAGAGTGGAGTTCTTGGGGCATTGGTTACTGGAGAGGGGATTTCTGTAGATCCCAAAAAAATTAAAGCTGTGGAAGCTTGGGTACCTCCCAAGTCAGTAGCAGAGATTCGTAGTTTCCTGGGGCTAGCATGTTACTACCGGAAGTTCGTGAAATTTTTTGCCAAGATAGCAGAGCCAATGACGAAGCTTACGCGGAAGGACGAGGAGTTTATCTGGAGCGACGCCTACCAGTCAACATTTGAAGAATTGAAGAGAAGACTCACTACAGTGCCAGTTTTAGCTTTGTCATCTGGATCGGAAGGGTTCGTCATCTATAGCGATGCATCAGGGAAAGGCTTGGGATGTGTGCTTGAGCAGAACAAGTGGGTCATTGGTTATACTTCTAGACAGTTGAGGCCTCATGAGAAGAATTATCCTACACATGACTTGGAGCTTGCAGCAGTCATTTTTGCCTTGAAATTGTGGAAGCACTTCTTGTACGGAGAGAGAGTGGACATCTTCACGGACCACAAAAGCCTAAAATATATTTTCACTCAGAAGGAACTGAATATGAGGCATCGCAGATGGCTGGAACTCGTGAAGGATTTCGATATCAATTTGTAATACCACCCTGGGAAGGCGAATGTGGTAGAAGATGCTCTCAGTCGATATCCTGTTGCTATGTTTCTCACTATGGATTGGCATCTTTTGGAGGATGTTGAGAGTCTGGGGATCGAAATTATTCTTCCGGGAGTTGGAGGGCATCTGATGCACATGCAGATACAGTCAGGACTGATAGAGAAGATCAAGGAGGCCCAGTTTCTAGATGAGGGACTCCGATGTCTCAGAGGCCAGGCAGAGGCAGGTTTGCTCGACGACTTCACTATTGCAGATGATGGATCCTTGAGGCACGGGAACCAGTTGTGTGTGTCCAAGGATTTGCATGAGGAGGTTATACAAGAGGCCCACCAGTCGCAGTATTATATTCATCCTGGATCTACTGTCACGACCCGTTACACAAATTGTTGGGCCGGGCCGAGCCATGTCCAGCCTACGCTTGTTAAAGCGTAGTAAGCTGTTCTAAGAATAGACAATAAAGGATCTAAGCTACTAACAGTTCTAAAATCATATTTAAATGTTCATCACAACACAGCATCTATAAGCGAAGGTAAACAAACACAGATTTAATAATACATAACCAAAGTATCTAACTGGAGACAAAGTCCAGTATCCAAATATAAGAACAGACAATGTCTAAGTCTACTAAACACATGAAAGATAACTAAGTAAGGTTCCCCGCTGGGGCCTCTTCTGGAGCTAAGGCCAGGTCCATGGTAAGTAGGGCATGTGTCCTCAGGATTATTATCTGTAATATTTTCAACAGGGCCAATCAGGACGGGAACGAGTACAACCCATCTAGAAAACCCAAGTAAATGACAGAGAACTCTAAAGCAGTTATAGACAATTTTATTGATGAACATGGTAGTTTATATTCAGGTGATGGTATAGAGAAATAGTTAAGATACAAAAAAAGAAAGGTAACTAAATAAGAGAAGAATCATGGCAATGATGACAGTAATAAAAGCTAACTGAACTACAATAACATGTATGAGTCCAGACAGTACAATATAAGTCTAATGTAATCCCAGTGTGAGTCCAGTCCATATAATCCGATACCAGATGATTTTTGATACAAGATGAGTCCAACAGTGATCAATGAATCCAGGGTAAGTCCAACTATGATCTAACAGTGTGTTTTAAAATACCGAGGTCGACATGTAAACGGCTGTAGGTATCAGGCACATCTCTTACGGATCAGGCAAGAGATGGCTATGCTTCCAGTAGATTCTAGTTGGAGATTCCAGATTTGGGGTATGTCTACATGTCTTACTCAATTTTTCTCCGCCCAGCAAGTGAATCCAGTACAAGATACAAGAATCGAGATGAGTCCGGCCAAATGATGATTCCAGAAATGATTCCGGAATGATTCCAGTGATTCCAGTAATAGAGATCAGTAAGTAAGGTATGTGTCGCATACATGAATCCAGAAATATCCATACGTGTTGATACAGAGAATCACATAGAACTAACTAGAACTGAAATACAGTAATTGACAAATAAATGAGAGAACTATCAGAGAATGTACTCGCCTGATACTCTGTAAAAAGTAGTGTAATATCAGATGTCTGTACCAGGGTCACAATGTCCTAAAATAGAGTAATACAGTTATGACATGTCCAAAATAAAAGTAAACGAAAGAACTAATACAATCTATATGATTTCTAAGCCAATCTAGGTCAAAGTCAACACTAATCAAACATTTTAGTCAAACTAGTCAAGTGGGGACCTAGCATAAAAAGTCTATGTGGAGTGCCACTATACACAAACTAACTACCTAGGATCTTTACACTAGTGCGGGGTGAGGTCCAATACGTCTATAACTCAAAACAACATAAAATATTAAAAGTCGTAATTATTCAATAAATAAATCAAACTGTATATTGAGTTCCAACAATTTTTGAGATAGACAAAAAGATCAATATTATATAAAATAAAGTACCAAAATGATCCTTGTTAATTATAGAAATTTATAATAATTTTTCTGGGATTTTTAAACCCTCATAAATAATTATTAAAAATCAACAAACATAAATATATTGAAAATGAGTTCTGTTTTTCCATTTTTATAAAATACCAAAAGTACTTAATAAATGCTAGAGAAATTATAATAAATTATCTAAATTAACATAATATTTAAATACAATTTTTTTCAGATTTTTACAGTAATTAAATTATATATAAAAATTTAAAACCAGAAAGTAACAATATCTGGAAAAATAATTAATTATAAATTAAGGATAATACATAATCAAAATCTACAGATGTTGTCGGATGATGAAATAAATATTACCAACGTGTCCAGAATGATCAAATCAGCTAGGATAGCCTACCCATAAGTCCAATTTGGACACAAGAGCAAAACGGTAATTTCGGGTCAAAATGATGTCCGCCGTTGGACACACTTTGCACCGAAAAACGTGTCGGGATAGAAGTCTATAAAACCTAGCAAATTATATGTCCACGAATCCAGAATGACAATACGAACCCAACGGTATATCCGGAATATGATTCCGATGTGCTGATCTCAAAATGATACGTTGACACGGACACTTGGTATCCGGTTTGCACGGAAATGCGTGCCGGAGCAAATGTCTTCAAAACTCAGCAAATTATATGTCAACGAGTCCAAAATGACGATACGAACTCAACGGTATATCCGGAATGGGATTCCGATGAGCCGATCTCAAAATGCCCCGTTGACTCGAAAAGTGGGACCCACTTTGTACCGAAATGCGTGCCAGGGCCCACGTTCTCCAAATTAAGCAAACTTTATATGAAAACATGCCAGAACGATGCCACGAGTCTACTGGTGGTGTCAGAAATTGAATCCGGAGTCCCGGGTTCAAAAATGGAATTTAACAAGTGCAAATTAAAGAATTCGGACGGCCAACTTTGGCGTCGAATTCGACCAACCGAACGTGCGTAAAATGAAACGAAATCTAAAGGAGACAGGAAGATGGTTATTCCAGCTGCGCACAGGAACTGGTAGCGCGCAAAACGGAGCTGCAACGGCGGAGTTACGAACCCGCGAAGTTGGCGTCACAAAATTGTCCAAAAATAGTTCAATTTAAAACGTCAACTTGGTGGCCAGTTTTGAAGTATCAAACGACGAAATTTACGGACGAAAATTGACAGGAGTGAAGATGGATATACCAAGATTGCGACGGAGCAAAGAAATCGCCGATCCAACGGTCGGATCTCTCGAAAAATGCGTGCGAACTTGCTGTCCCAAGACGCAAATTCTGAAGTTCCAAACTCGCGCGCGCCGACGGGATTTCGTTCAAAACGCATGAATAGCCCATGCGTCGCGCCGGAGAAGGAGGCGCTGGCCCGGGGGAGTTCGTCGGAGGTCGCCCGGGGTGTGGGGAGCTCGCGGGGGCGGGCCGGCCACGAAGTGGCGTACGGCCACGCCTATGCGTGCGCGTGCGTGCATGTTCTGCGGCTGCTGCCGCTGGCGCAGCTACTGCTGCGGTCGGCCGTTGCGGCGGCGGCGCAGCACCGGGCACGGCGGGGATGCGGCTAGGGCGCGGTGGCGGCGATCGTGCGGGGGTGGTGGTTCGGGTGGTGGTGGAGTTGCATGGTGATGTTAATGGTGGTGATGATAATGGTTTATGGTGGTGGAGGGAGGATGATGATGGTGATGAGGAAGGGAGGAGAGGGTGGTGGTGATGCTCGGCCACCTGGGGGGGAATATCGGCTGTGGTGGTGGTAGCCGTGGGTGTGTGTGTGTGTTGAGTTGTGTAAGGAGAGTGGGAGAGAGAGATTTGTATGGGTGTGTGTGTGTAAGTATATTAATATATAGAGAGAGTGAGAGAGAGATATTTGATAGAGGGGGAGAGAGAGAGGTCGGCCAGGGGTGTTGTGTGCTGGAAGAGAGAGAGGGGAGGGGGTGAGGTGGTGTTTGTTTGGAGAGAGAGTGTGTAAGAGATATATATATATATATATATATATATATATATATATATATATATATATATATGTATATAAAAGATATTTTAAGATATTTAACAAAGTAGAGGGAGGGAGAGAGATATTTTCAAAAATAGGAAAATTATGTGGGGTATTTGGGCATTCATGGGAGAACAATACGGAGCTTGGGCTCTGGTTCGGTCGAGCCGGGTCGGGTCAAAATCGGACCAGGTGTAATAATTAAATTAAAAATAGGAATTTATAATCATGGGTAAATAAATAATATACGGGGACTCCAATAAATGGGACACAAGTTTCATGTGGGTAGCAGGCTTCATGTGGGCCACGTCCATACTTTGGGTCGGCTAGGTTGGGTCGATGTCGGGTCCCGAAATTAAATCGGAAATTAAATCGGGTTTCACGGTAGATAATTAATCGGCCTAAATTGACCCGGAAGTTGTACGAAGAAAATGAAGCACAAAATGAAGTGTCTGAGTGGGACACGAAGGTCATGGGTGGAGAGCGTCTCGAGTAGATCATTCATGAGAAGTTGGTTCTGAGAAAACGACTGGTCTGGTGCTCCTAAATTAAAAGCCACGGTAACGTGCAAACGATGATCAAAGATAAAAGTGGGAATAATTATTCAACGATTAATCGGTCTAAGTTGACCCGAACTTGCGCGATACAAAAAGAGCACAAGGGAACGAGTTCAAGTGGGATACGATATATCAACATGAAGATAATCTTGCCTACTTCAAAACTCGTGAAGAGAGTTTACAGAGATTGGTATCCCTGACGCTCCAGAGGTCAAAGTCACGGGAATGAACATTAATGATCAAAACAATTAAATAAATAAAATATTTATTGATAATAATTTATTTAGAAAAATTTAAAACAGCCCTGAAATTCAGGGGGCTTACATCCTACCCACCTTACAAAAATTTCGTCCTCGAAATTAAAAATCATCCAACCGGTCAAACTATAATATGTAGCTGCTCTGGCTACAATACTCAATCTGCTATCCTTGTAATCATCTCTTTTGTTTCTCCTACAATCTTTTTGGTTCAGGTTCAACAAAGGTCCTTCTATCATAAACTACGTCATATATCCTTTAGAATCTTACATACTAACATGAAACATTTATGTATACCCTAAACTATAGGTCATTCTCCGGGTATGTCTATAAGCCTATAATGCTTAATCATCAATCATATTTCCAACCTTAATTGTAAATACTGGATTTCCTTATCGTATCCTAAGTATCCATATTCTATCAATCCACAGTTCCTTAGCATCATTTGTCGTCAATCTTTTCCTACAGCTTCTCCTTGAAATCATATTTTCAATTCTTATTCTTGGCGTAGAGCCTCTTTCTTTTTACTCAACAAGTCCTCCGAATATAAATCCTCGATTTCAAAACTCCCGATTTATTAATTATCAATGTACATATGTCTTTGTCTTGTTCCATGTCTTTTTAACTGATATCTTTCCGATCTCGTACGCAATACGATAACTCATTCTAACTTATTCTATATCAATCCACATATCGTTCTACCCTTTAATCACATGTAATTAGCTATAGATAACCAACCAAAATTCTACGAATGCTAAATTCTCAAACTCTAAGCACAAGATTCTAATCCTCAATCCATAGTCATAACAATATAATATATCATTTCTCCATCTTTAAATACCCTATCTCGAGTCATACTATCAATACAATCATTCTTAAGGGTTTTCAAGTCTACTACAGTCAGTCACCCATACTTGTCCTATAAGCTTAATCTAACCAATCCCTAGGAAAAGTACTTATCACAAACATACAATACATTTATAGTTATACTACAGGATCAGTCAACAAGGTTTGGCTATTTCGGTCGCCTATGAAATAGAAGGTAACAAGGCCTAAGACTGGGTTAAGCAATCCATAACAGTGTCCAAACAAGTTAAAGGTCAAGCAAGACAGAAAAGTTTATTGGAATATCTCCAAGAATGGTACGAAGACAACGAGATTTATAACGAGAAGAATTATCCAAGAGGTTAACGAAGAAAAGTTTAGTCAAGTCATAGGAAAGATGGAACACAAAAATAATTATGTCCAAAAGATAACATGAAAGCAATCATGTTGGAGAGTCCTAGAGAACCTGTAATTCTAGTTGTAGATGTAGATAGAACAGAGTTAATCAAGACGGGGAAGAATAATGATAAGAACTTATTCTTGCTCAATCGATCATAACGAAGTGAACCAAGCTGAGATATGATCTGATAACCATATACGTCTTCCTGAAATCATGTTGCCAGAATTCTCGCCACACCAGTAAGCTTAGATGCAATAAACGATAGAGTCATAACTAAGGTATACTCCCTAAAATCATATTATCTAGAATCCTCGCCACGCCAACCGGTATGGCTGCGAGAAAGTCTAAATTCTATGAATATGATAGTATATCCGAAATCAGGCTCTATGTTTTTGTCATACTAGCTAATATGGCTGCGATAAATTCTAAACTCCATAACTAAAACAGACGTTTACCTTATCAGGATATAGCATAATTCAATCCACAAAATTTATCACGATGCAAGATCAAAGTTAACAACAAAAATCAGAAATTAAATTCAACAATGAATTTAAAGGAGAGTAAATGGAAACAGGTGAAAACAGATTTCGATGTAAGATTAGAGTGAGATCCTCAGGGGTCATCCCAAGGGTACTAACTTGGTCTAAATTGACCCACTGAAATACAACAAGAGGCTAATTATAGCTAACGGTCCTATGCTGTGATGAGTTCTCCTATGTTGCAATCCTAGATATCCTCTAGGTGTTCTAAATGTTGTCCTAGTGTTATCAAGTTGTCCTAGATCCTAATTGCAGGCATGCTTGGTACAATAACGTAACCAAACAACTTAAGTCTGGACCTGCATGGGCCGCCACTAAAAACATGTCACGACCCGTTACCCAAATTGTTGGGCCGGACCGAGCCATGTCCAGCCTACGCTTGTTAAAGCGTAGTAAGCTGTTCTAAGAATAGACAATAAAGGATCTAAGCTACTAACAGTTCTAAAATCACATTTAAATGTTCATCACAACACAGCATCTATAAGCGAAGGTAAACAAACACAGATTTAATAATACATAACCAAAGTATCTAACTGGAGACAAAGGCCAGTATCCAAATATAAGAACAGACAATGTCTAAGTCTACTAAACACATGAAAGATAACTAAGCAAGGTTCCCCGCTGGGGCCTCTTCTGGAGCTAAGGCCAGGTCCATGGTAAGTAGGGCATGTGTCCTCAGGATTATCATTTGTAATATTTTCAACAGGTCCAATCAGGACGGGAACGAGTACAACCCATCTAGAAAACCCAAGTAAATGACAGAGAACTCTAAAGCAGTTATAGACAGTTTTATTGATGAACATGGTAGTTTATATTCAGGTGATGGTATAGAGAAACAGTTAAGATACAAAAAAAGAAAGGTAACTAAACAAGAGAAGAATCATGGCAATGATGACAGTAATAAAAGCTAACTGAACTAGAATAACATGTATGAGTCCAGACAGTACAATATAAGTCTAATGTAATCCCAGTGTGAGTCCAGTCCATATAATCCGATACCAGATGATTTTCGATACAAGATGAGTCCAACAGTGATCAATGAATCCAGGGTGAGTCCAACTATGATCTAACAGTGTGTTTTAAAATACCGAGGTCGACATGTAAACGGCTGTAGGTATCAGGCACATCTCTTACGGATCAAGCAAGAGATGGCTATGCTTCCGGTAGATTCTAGTTTGAGATTCCAGATTTGGGGTATGTCTACATGTCTTACTCAATATTTCCCCGCCCAGCAAGTGAATCCAGTACAAGACACAATAATCGAGATGAGTCCAGCCAAATGATGATTCCAGAAATAATTTCGGAATGATTCCAGTGATTCCAGTAATAGAGATCAGTAAGTAAGGTATGTGTCGCATACATGAATCCAAAAATATCCATACGTGTTGATACAGAGAATCACATAGAACTAACTAGAACTGAAATACAGTAATTGATAAATAAATGAGAGAACTATCAGAGAATGTACTCGCCTGATACTCTGTAAAGAGTAGTATAATATCAGATGTCTGTACCAGGGTCACAATGTCCTAAAATAGAGTAATACAGTTATGACATGTCCAAAATGAAAGTAAACGAAAGAACTAATACAATCTATATGATTTCTAAGCCAATCTAGGTCAAAGTCAACTCTAATCAAACATTTTAGTCAAACTAGTCAAGTGGGGACCTAGCATAAAAAGTCTATATGGAGTGCCACTATACACAAACTAACTACCTAGGATCTTTACACTAGTGCGGGGTGAGGTCCAATACGTCTATAACTCAAAACAACACAAAATATTAAAAGTCGTAATTATTCAATAAATAAATCAAACTGTATATTGAGTTCCAACAATTTTTGAGATAGACAAAAAGATCAATATTATATAAAATAAAGTACCAAAATGATCCTTGTTAATTATAGAAATTTATAATAATTTTTTTGGAATTTTTAAACCCTCATAAATAATTATTAAAAATCAGCAAACATAAATATATTGAAAATGAGTTCTGTTTTCCCATTTTTATAAAATACCAAAAGTACTTAATAAATGCTAGAGAAATTATAATAAATTATCTAAATTAACATAATATTTAAATACAATTTTTCCCAGATTTTTACAGTAATTAAATTATATATAAAAATTCAAAACCAGAAAGTAACAATATCTGAAAAAATAATTAATTATAAATTAAGGATAATACATAATCAAAATCTACAGATGTTGTCGGATGATGAAATAAATATTACCAACGTGTCCAGAACGGTCAAATCAGCTAGGATAGCCTACCCATAAGTCCAATTTGGACACAGGGGCAAAACGGTAATTTCGGGTCAAAATGATGTCCGCCGTTGGACACACTTTGCACCGAAAACGTGTCGGGATAGAAGTCTACAAAACCTAGCAAATTATATGTCCACGAATCCAGAATGACGATACGAACCCAACGGTATATCCGGAATAGGATTCCGATGTGCTGATCTCAAAATGATACGTTGACGCGGACACTTGGTATCCGGTTTGCACGGAAATGCGTGCCGAAGCAAATGTCTTCAAAACTCAACAAATTATATGTTAACGAGTCCAGAATGACGATACGAACTCAGTGGTATATCCGGAATGGGATTTCGATGAGCCGATCTCAAAATGACCCGTTGACTCGAAAAATGGGACCCGCTTTGCACCGAAATGCGTGCCAGGGTCCACGTTCTCCAAATTAAGCAAACTTTATATGAAAACATGCCAGAACGACGCCATGAGTCTACTGGTGGTGTCAGAAATTGAATTCGGAGTCCCGGGTTCAAAAATGGAATTTAACAAGTACAAATTAAAGAATTCGGACGGCCAACTTTGGCGTCGAATTCGACCAACCGAACGTGCTTAAAATGAAACGAAATCTAAAGGAGACAGGAAGATGGTTATACCAGCTGCGCACAGGAACTGGTAGCGCGTAAAACAGAGCTGCGACGGCGGAGTTACGAACCCGCGAAGTTGGCATGACAAAACTGTCCAAAAATAGTTTAATTTAAAACGTCAACTTGGTGGCCAGTTTTGAAGTATCAAACGACGAAATTAACGGACGGAAATTGACAGGAGTGAAGATGGATATACCAAGATTGCGACGGGGCAAAGAAATCGCCGATCCAACGGTCGGATCTCTCAAAAAATGCGTGCGAACTTGCTGTCCCGAGACACGAATTCTGAAGTTCCAAACTCGCGCGCGCCGACGGGATTTCGTTCAAAACGCACGAATAGCCCATGCGTCGCGCCGGAGAAGGAGGCGCTGGCCCGGGGGAGTTCGCCGGAGGTCGCCCGGGGTATGGGGAGCTCGCGGGGGCGGGCCGGCCACGAAGTGGCGCATGGCCACGCCCATGCGTGTGCGCGCGTGCATGTTCTGCGGCTGCTGCCGCTGGCGCAGCTGCTGCTGCGGTCGGCCGTTGCGGCGGCGGCGCAGCGTCGGGCACGACGGGGATGCGGCGAGGGCGCGGTGGCGGCGATCGTGCGGGGGTGGTGGTTCGGGTGGTGGTGGAGTTGCATGGTGATGTTAATGGTGGTGATGATAATGGTTTATGGTGGTGGAGGGAGGATGATGATGGTGATGAGAAAGGGAGGAGAGGGTGGTGGTGATGCTCGGCCACCTGGAGGGGGGGAATGTCGGCTGTGGTGGTGGTAGCTGTGGGTGTGTGTGTGTGTTGAGTTGTGTAAGGAGAGTGGGAGAGAGAGATTTGTATGGGTGTGTGTGTAAGTATATTAATATATAGAGAGAGTGAGAGAGAGATATTTGATAGAGGAGGAGAGAGAGAGAGAGGTCGGCCAGGGGTATTGTGTGCTGGAAGAGAGAGAGGGGAGGGGGTGAGGTGGTGTTTGTTTGGAGAGAGAGTGTGTAAGAGAGATATATATATACATATATATATATATGTATATAAAAGATATTTTAAGATATTTAACAAAGTAGAGGGAGGGAGAGAGATATTTTCAAAAATAGGAAAAGTAGGAAAATTATGTGGGGTATTTGGGCATTCATGGGAGAACAATACGAAGCTTGGGCTCGGGTTCGGTCGAGCCGGGTCGGGTCAAAATCGGACCAGGTGCAATAATTAAATTAAAAATAGGAATTTATAATCATGGGTAAATAAATAATATACGGGGACTCCAATAAATGGGACACAAGTTTCATGTGGGTAGCAGGCTTCATGTGGGCCACGTCCATACTTTGGGTCGGCTAGGTTGGGTCGATGTCGGGTCCCGAAATTAAATCGGAAATTAAATCGGGTTTCACGGTAGATAATTAATCGGCCTAAATTGACCCGGAAGTTGTGCGAAGAAAATGAAGCACAAAATAAAGTGTCTGAGTGGGACACGAAGGTCATGGGTGGAGAGCGTCTCGAGTAGATCATTCATGAGAAGTTGGTTCTGAGAAAACGACTGGTCTGGTGCTCCTAAATTAAAAGCCACGGTAACGTGCAAACGATGATCAAAGATAAAAGTGGGAATAATTATTCAACAATTAATCGGTCTAAGTTGACCCAAACTTGTGCGATACAAAAAGAGCACAAGGGAACGAGTTCAAGTGGGACACGATATATCTACAGGAAGATAATCTTGCCTACTTCAAAACTCGTGAAGAGAGTTTACAGAGATTGGCATCCCTGACGCTCCAGAGGTCAAAGTCACGGGAATGCACATTAATAATCAAAACAATTAAATAAATAAAATATTTATTGATAATAATTCATTTAGAAAAATTTAAAACAGCTCTGAAATTCAGGGGGCTTACATCTACCAAGATGTATAAGGATCTGCGAAGTATGTTTGGTGGTATGGAATGAAATGAGATGTTGCCAAATTTGTTTCCAGATGCCTTGTGTGCCAGCAAGTCAAGGTGGAGCGTCAGAGACCAGCGGGATTACTCCAGCCTTTACCTATTCCGAAATGGAAGTGAGAACATATCACCAAGGACTTCGTCTTTGGTTTACTGCGTACGCCCGGTGGCAAGGATGCTATTTGGGTTATCTTGGACAGACTGACGAAATCCGCTCACTTCATTCCGTTCAAGGTAGGGCTATCGACCGAGATGCTTATAGACCTCTATATGGGTCAGATTGTGCGGATCCACGGAGTGCCCGTGAGCATCATTTCAGACAGGGACAGTCGTTTCACATTACACTTCTGGAGGAGTTTACAGCTGAGCTTGGGTTCACAGTTGAAGTTAAGCACCACCTATCATCCACAGATGGACGGACAGTACGAGAGGACCATTCAGACACTGGAGGACGTGCTGTGGGTTTGTGCACTCGACTTTGGCGGTTCGTGGGAGGATCACTTGTATCTCGTGGAGTTTACCTATAATAACAGTTATCAGGCTAGCATCGAGATGACACCGTTCGAGGCACTATACGGACGGAGATGTCACACACCTTTATCTTGGGACGACGTTGGCGAGAGGACTTTGCTTGGGCCAGAGATGGTGGTAGATTCGGCCGAGAAGATCAGACTTATCAGAGAGCGTCTCAGAGTTGCACAGGATCGGCAGAAGCACTGGACAAACAGCAGCAGACGGCCACTGGAGTTCACAGTTGGGGATAGAGTGTTCCTGAAGATCTCGCTGACCAGAGGCATCATTCATTTTGGCAGAGGCGGGAAGCTCAGTCCGAGGTACATCGGGACTTTCGATGTGACGGCGCGGATTGGCGAGGTGGAATATCGACTAGCGCTTCGAACTAGCTTGGAGGGAGTGCATGACGTCTTTCATGTGTCCTAGCTTCGATGCTATATTCCAGATCCGAGCCTTTTGGTGGACTACTCAGAGCTAGAGGTGGGTCCGAGCTTGACCTACGAGGAGCAGCCGGTGGAGATCCTTGATCGGAGAGAGAAGCAACTACGGAACCAGACTATTCCACTTGTCTGCGTCATGTGGAAACACCACTCTCCGGAAGAGTCCACATGGGAGCACGAAGATGAGATATGGGAGCGTTATCCCGGGTTGTTTGGTTGATTGTACTTTTGTGTTGAAATTTAAATTTAATAAACAACTTGTTGGATTTATTTTGTCATGATTTAATTTTGAAATCAATGCTTTCACTCTAATTTCGAGGACGAAATTTTTTTGTGGAGGAAGATTTGTAAGCCTACTTCCCAGAATTTTTTTTATCCTATAAATGTTTAGCTAATTAATTTCAATAAAGTATTTTGTAAATAAACAATTATGTCTTTAATCATATTATGTTTTAACTATTAATCCGTCTGAGTTCATCAACCCAGCCCACCATTTCATTTCATCAAGCCAGCCCACCATTTCATTTTATCAACCTAGCCCACTATTTTATTTCATCAACCCAGCCCACCATTTTATTTAATCAACCCAGCCCACCCGTTCATTTCATCAACCCAGCCCACCACTTCATCTCTATTAAAATTTGGTTTACATCTTGTTTATGAAAAGGAGGACAGAACCTTCTTCTCCTTTCCTTAGTTGTTAGAGCTTAGAGTACAAATTTTGATTTGTCTACTGTTGTAACCGTTTCTGACAGCTAGGATAAATTTCCAAATTCCTGCCCAAAGTTCTTCCGTTCTCCAAGAATCTCCACCAATTCACAAATGCCTATTTAAACTATATTTTTCTTCTTTGCTAAAAATTCTGTTAGAAGGAAGAGCCAGAGTTATTTTTGAGAAGCTCCTTCTTCCCAAACTTTTCTCCTTCAATCTCAATTCGAGCGACCATGACGAAAATCTAGAGGTCGAAGAATCCCTCTCCGTTCGATCGAGTAATCTCTGGTAAACAAATTGCATATTCTTCGATTTTCAAATGAATAATTGTTCGATCCGTTCCTCTGTCCTCCTTCTTGCATTGATCGAATTACAAATTACAGATCTGTGAGCAATTCGATCGGATCAATATTTCTTCATCGAGCATGGCACAGTTGAGGTAAATTCATTCTAGGTTCTCGACAATTAAACTTTCCTTTCGATCTTAGTCCAACTTCAAATTGATTGTAAATCGATCGAATAATGAGTTTTGTAGTTTATCCTTCTCAAATCCAGAGGATTGTTGAGATGTGTAGATCTTAATTTGGAGAGCAGTAGATTTCACTTGAATTCTTCCTTCGACGTTCTGACCTACTCTTGATCGTTTCAATCAATTGATGAGGTAAGGATCGTTACCTTATTAATAAATCCAAGTTGTTTTGTTCTTGATTTTTGTTCTCCAAATTTGTTATGTCAAGATTTGTAGATCGAGATTGAAGAATTTGGCTTATTTTAGTTCAGATTGTCACTCTCATCAATCAGTGAACGGGTGAGTTAATCCCGGGATTTTCTAGGTTGAACTGTGAGTTAATGTTGTTTTGGTTCGTGTTCTTGAGGTTGTGTGTTTTCTCTTGTTGTGAATGATCAAGTAGAGTGTTGAAGGTTTGGGCTGTCACGACCCGTACCCGTTTTTCGGATACGAGACGTGTCCAAGCCAGCCTACGCCGCAGAGTCGACGGTAGAACGCTGTCACGGCCATGATGCTCAAAATCATAAAATATACATTATTGCTCATTCACATTTCTTGATTTATTAAAACATTTACAATATTTATATTGAAAGAAAATACAAAGTTCTTACAATTAATGAAAATAATACAACTGCTATCTATTTCTAGGTTTCTGTCTGCAAGTATACCCGAATCTTCCAATGCTAAAGGAGCCACGGCTAACCTGAAAAATGTTGATTTCCAGTCAGGAATGGAACAAGCACACAAACCGACGATAATGCGAAAACACAATAGAATTTACAAGCCATAAAAATAACATATGAGAGATGAAAACTAGAAAGTACTGATGACATGGCAAGTGGTGGAGAAGACAAGGAAAATAAATAAAATATAACTATCTATGTGATTTGAAATATCCGTTTCGACATGTGAACGGCTAGGAGGTAAATCCGGCACCCTGTACGTGTCGTGTGCAGCTGCTATTCTCCACGAAAGACACGGGAGATAGTTCTGGGTAGTCCACAATTCTACTAAGATATTCCCCTCCCGACTACTCCGTGTGACGAGCGTGCCAACAAGCAGCAAGACATATGTATAAACATGAAATGTATAGACTACTATGAATCGAAAAGCAATCAGAAAGTGTACTTACCTGTGGTCCTTAGCTGGTGAAACCAATAATTCTGTTGAGTCCAGAATAGCCCATTTGGCCTAGGGTCGATATGAGGAAGTTAGAATAATAAGAAATAGAAATGTATACCTAGTTATGGTCAAGATCAACCTAATTTAAAAGAAGAAAATCATGTTAAGGAAAAATATATATTTAATTTAGGAAAAGATTTATAAACTTATTTAACATATAAAATTTAATAGAATGTTAGACCTATAGAGCCCAAAATACTTATAACATTTGGAACGATATATAATTATAGAAAAATTATTTTAGATCAAAACCACAATTTAACCAAATAATTTTCCTAGGTCAAAAATAGTCGTATTTTAAAATATCGCAAACTAATATATTTAAGAATATATCTTAGGCTAATCAAAATATTTAGATTAGATTACTTTGAAAATCAAGAGGAATATTTTATATGGCAATCTATATTATGAAAATATCCTATCTTAAAATATACCAATATATATATATGTATACTTATATAGATACTACCAGTACAACCAACGCTGTACTTATTAGTATTAATAAACCCATTACTTTAAAATGACCCAATACTTTTTATTCCATGGCCCTTAGGGTCCAAGTCACGAGCCCAGCATCACTATTGTTCCCACAATAATAATAATAATAATAATAATAATAATAATAATAATAATAATAATAACAAAATAATACTAGTAGTGATATATGAGCCTAGCATTAAGGCCTGCTAGATAATGCAAGTTCCCAGGCTCCACACTTGAAATACTAACTTTTAAGTCCATAACTAAAACCTAAAACACATTTACACCATATGCTAATAAATCAAACACTTAAAATCCAAGCCCAATGTTCACCACTCTCTCCACCATAGAAAGAGAAAACATTTAAAGAAGAAAATAAAGAAAGAAAAATGAGGAAAGGAAGAGAGAGAAGGGAAAGGAAACTTACAGAGGGAAGGGTGAACGGTGGTCCGGGGACTCGACAACGGGAAAGGGAGCTACGGCGTCGGGCGGTGGAAGCGCAACGACAGCGCTGACTGGGAGTCTCGTGGAGGGCAGCGTGCGGGTCCCGGCGAGGGGGTCGCGGAGCCGCACGGAGAGGGAAAAAGTTTGTCGGGGGTTTGGCCGGCCGAAAATGGCCCGGCGCTGCGTGGTGACAGAGGCGGGGAAACGCGGCGGTGGACGTTGCTAGTCGAGACGGGACGACGTTGCTAGTCTAGTCGGTGGCTGGATGTGCGGCGAGGCGCACGGCCCGGGGAGTCGGCGTTCGTTCAGATCTGGTTGTCTCAGTGGAGGGGCTCGCGCCCGGCGGTGATGATCGATTCAGCTGCGAGGGACACGCGCGCGAACAGGGTGCGGCGGGGGTGCTCGTGCACCTGCTGGTGGTGACTTCGTCGGGGCGAGCGGAGACACGTATGCAGCTGTGCGGTGCCAACCGTAGAGTCGGTCAAGGGGCTCGAGTTCTTGGCAGGAGCGCTACTCCGGAGGTCTGCACGGTGGCGGCCCCGACAGGTACGTGATGGTGGTTGGGAATTTGGTACGGGGTTGGATCTGATTGCCGGGGAGTGGCTATGATGTACGGTGGTGATGTAATTGTAATAGAATACGACGCAGAGGACACGGACACACGGGTCCGGACACGGTTGTGATGGTGATAATTGTGGCGTTTACTGGTGGTGGCTTGGTGTTGATGATGGTTGCGGTGATGGATATTTGCTGGCGGGCTGGTTAGGGGAGGCCGGGGGAAGCAGTGATGGTTGCTGAAAACTGTGGAGGGTGGTCGGCATGGTGACGGCCGTGGTGGTATTGGTTGTGTGGTCTGTGGGCTGCTGCGGTGTCGGGATGAGGCAGGGGTGGCCATGGTCTCCCTTTTCTCCGAGCAAGGGAAGCACCTACGCTCATATATATACATGTATATTATGAGGGGATTATTCTAATTCGGTTACTAGAAACTACGAAACCCAAACTATCAGTAGTCCATAATATGATAAGGGCAATCCGTGTGACTAAATTTGAATGGTTAGCTTTATCACCTATAGTAGGAATAGATGTTGAGATATCGTAATGCGTTAAAATTCAAAACTACATTAATCCGATACACATGTGATATACGTATATCTACCTTTATTATAGACAATCTATATTAGTATATTATTCCCCTACATTTAATAAAAAAATGAACTTTTAAAGAACAATTCGATCGTAATCGAATGTTGAAGAGTATAATTTAAAGGATTATTCAATAATATCAAATACTTTAAACCTTAATCAAATAATTGATAATAATAAATCAAATAACGTTAGTAGTATATTGTCATAAAATGAATATTTTCAAGATTTAAAAGTAATTATCAAATCTATCAAATCCCAGAATAATTAAAATCGATCCATGATGATTTTTTTTTAAAAAATAATACTAGATACTGTCAAATAATATTTGAAACATGTTTTATAACCCAAATCCTTAAATCATTAATAATAACAAAACAAATAATTTTACGAGTATTTTATCATAATTATCGTAGTGTAAAATAATAACTCAAAGATTCTAGAATATATTCAAAAGAAATTTGAAAACCTCTTTGTCATCGAGAATACCTTTTATAGAATTTAAAATTAAATAATATTTTCTAGCTAGAAAATATTTAAAACTATAGGAATAAATAAAAATCGGGAAGTGGGCTTACAGGGCGAGTAAGGGATCGAGCATTTCTGTGGCAGGAAGTTCTATAGGTAAATCTCTGATTTAATAAGTATTTTAGCTCTGTAAATCATATGGATTCATATATGTGCCTAAGCATGTGTCAGTTGTGGGGATATCATTTGAAAATATTGTGGCAGGGAAGTCGATTGGTCTACCTGATTATGTTTGTATTTTAATATTTTGGTAAGATAAGTATCCATGTGTATCAGGGAGTGTCGGTTAAGTTGTATCTCTACTAAGTTATTTTACCATTGCTGTTTATCCATAACTGATTTAGAGTTGTGCTTACGATTCACTATGAAGTTTTGGTCATGGATTAGAAATCTGGAATTAGAATTTAATAAATAGAATGTATACCTAGATGAGGTTAGAACTCTCCATAGCAGTGGGACTTGAACCTTAGATACTTAATTGAGTATCAGTTGTTCAATGTTACCTTAAAAAGCATTTTTAGATGTCATCTCTTGAACTGATAATTTAATATAGAGATTGAGAATAATCTGGACTCTTAAATTATGAACATTGTTATGAGCTGCTATATTTATTTCAGTTGAGAGTGGACTATTGTATATGGAAGCTAGCTGCATATATTGAATTAGAGACATGGGAGGTTGCAGGAACAGGGAATACTTTACATTTAAGGTATAACATTTTTTGCCTCTGAAACTTTCGTCAGGTTTATAATGATGGGGGCCATATCAAATCTCTTTTACACTAAAAGTCTTCGGCCAAAACTTTTGATATTAGTCCTGATTAGGGACTTACTTGTATCAGTCCAGATTTGGAGACTGATACCTTGGGGGCATATGAGCCTGTCAGTAGCAAGTCTGTAGGAACTGTTACTTCCAATATGCTGTAAGAATTCTAAGAATTGTGGGTTCAGTTTCGGATTGATGATTTTGGGTTAAACTACAACTCTTTTAGGATAGGATATGTGGTAGTAAAGGACTGATTGCATGCCCTGTTCAGGACAGACTACATCATCCTTAACTGAGACTGATTTATTTCAGTCCTATTTAGGACTGAATATCACCTGAAATTGGAGGTCAGGTTGTCTTCGAAGGTTGGGGTTCTATCCATGATGTTAATTTTAGTCATTTTAGGTTGATATTGGGATAGTATTGAATAGGTTCACCTCTTCCTTAAACATTCAAGTGAATGCAGCCAGTTATGAGAGGTCACCCTGGACTAGAGAGAGTTAATCTAGATGTTGTAAATCCTTGGGCGGCCTGAGATTAGGATGTTAGATAGAGCAGTATAGGGGTCTGCTGTTAAGTCAGGATAACTGATGTTGATTCAGATTGTGGCAACCATTTTAGTGAACCACAGTAGGTTAAGTATAGGTAAACCCAGATATCCTGTTAGTGGTATCTAGATTGCTGTCAATAGTCCAATTAGTCATTTCAAAACCTTATTCATAAATAGTTTTCTTTTGGTAACAGTAAGATTTTGTTGAGAGATGGTTAAGTGTGATATGGAAAGGAGGAGGAAATCCTTGTTATGATGCAAAGGGTCTAATGTTTTATCAAAGTAAATTGTAAGCTTAGGAATTATTTTCTAAGTAAAATGGTTACCTAGAATGATAATCAGTTATAAATTCTGAATGATTAGAACTTTCACTGTCTCTTGTACTCTTCCTTCTAGATAGAGTATTTCTAGGAATTAAGCTATAGTTTGATAAAGTGACATTTAGTAGTTAATTCAAATGAGCATTGTTTGATTGGAATTTTAGTTTAAATCAATTGAACCCAACTTCCTTACTAAATATGTTAATAGTAACCAAGGGGTGTCACTTCTTATCATCAACAGGAGGATATCCAGATCTACTACCCTTACTTGATCACCCTGAGCAAGGCAAGTATACTCCTCGGACTTGTCCATTTCTTCATGCCTTGTATATTCATTCTTGTATCTCCTTGTTGACAAGATATATCACGAGATTGTCTTGTATCATGTTTTCTTGAGTTTACTTGTGTCTGGGAGGGGAAATACTACAGATGTGTGATCAAATCCGAGTTACTATTCATGTGAATAGCTTAGGCCCCGTATCGTGTACGCGGGACCGAAGCCGTACCATTTCATGTTCCCTAAATCTATCCAAGCCGATCACACACTCTGGATGTATTTTGATATATTGCACACTTCAGGTTCATTGTGTATTTCATGTCCAGGACTCATTTCATGTTTCCTGTATTTACTTTTCAGTATTCATGTTCAGGGTTTCATGTCATGTTCTCATTTCTCGTACCTTATATTTTTCCTGTATTCATTTTCATACCATGATGTTCATGTTCATTTTCTTGGATATACTTAGCTCCGCTCCTGACTAGGATATGTTGCAGGTGAGTTGGAGGCTATCTGTGACACTTATTAGGGGCAAGTGTAACACCCAGTTTTTCAGATGAGGGTAATTATGAAATTTTGTAATTATAGTTATTATTTATTGATAATTATTTCATATTATGATTTTTGGTGATTTTTAATCATTTTTAAACTATTTAAAATTATGACTTGTGATTTTGACATTTTACTGTTGTTTGGTTTTAATTTCGAGAAATTTGTCACCCCCAGTTTTCAGGAACAGGGGTATTTTTGTCATTTTGTATTTTTAAAATATTTTTGAAATTTATTTTATTATTTATGATATTGTTTTGGGGTTATTTGAGTCGGATTCGAATTTTAGCTCAATCCGACTTGAAACGGGGACCCGGGGGTAGTGTTGACTTTAGTGGACCCACACATTAGTTAGCCATGGCCCACATGATAGAAATATTTTAGTTAGAGGTTAGACTAATTATTATGGATAAGGTTAGTGTGATTAGAGACTTTAGAATGACTAATTTAGTCCCAACCAATTAGCCCTTTCCTAATACTAATAGAATAGGTTAGTGGGGACATTTTGGATCTTACCATAATAGGACAAATAGCCCCATATGGCCAGCCACTTTGGGAGAGGATAGGCTCAAGTTCATTTCATTATTCTCATCCATATTCTCTCTCCCTTGTTCTTCCCCAAATTTCTAGAGAGCAATCCCTAGTAATTTCTCCACCAAATCCTTCCATTTTGCCACCAAATCTTCTTCTTTCCTTCTCCATTCTAGCCAAGGAGGAAGCTACCCAAGTTTGGGAGGATTCGGAGCTCGTTCATATCCTTTTGGAATCTCTACGTGTCGGTGTCGCTACGGAAAGGCTTTTCTTCGATTCGATCTACCGGGAGGTATAAATCCCTTCTCCTTTTCATTTCCTCATGCATATAGGTCTATTTTGAATCCATAGGAATGACCTCCATGGTTGTATCTCCATTTGTATCCATTTCGTGTCCATTTGGAGATCATAGGAGTGTCCTTTGTGTTATGGTTGTGTCCATGTGGGAAAACCCCAAATTTGGACACACTATGTGTTGTTGTTATGTATGAATGAATTATTACGTGTTTAATCTCATATTTTTGTATTGGAGATGTGTTCTATAGTGTCTCATATATATATATTAGTGTAGAGAGTGAGTTCTTGCTATATTATGTTATATACTTGTGTTCTTTTGTCTCAACTATCCAAATTCGTCATAATTTTTATCCACGTTTTTAGTAGCAATAGCAACTTAGAAATGTCATAACTTTTAGCTTAAAACTCCGATTTATCTCCCATTTTTTTATAAGAACTGTATCGAAGTTAGCTTTCCAAATATATATTTTAATAAGCCAAATTCTTTCTGTAACTTTCTGTAGAATTATTTGAGTGTCAGCTGTACGAAAGACGAACGTGTTTCGGTATTTTCGCGATTCTGGGAGCTTCCAGACACGAAAATGCGATCCGTTTGAAGTTTCGGAAAGCTAACATGAAGTACTACAACATACTTTAATCCTAGAATTTAGTGAATGCCCAATTGGTACAGTATTGATTTTAAGTAAAAGAGTGACTATACGATATATGCATTTTGTGTAACCTATGAGCCTATGTAGTATGGATATTAAATGAATATAGAGTATGTAATACATGATATGTTAGATGAATGAAATGATATATATATATATGATATATATCCTCTTTACATTAATGTATATATATGGTTGAATGCAAGCATGTAGGAATGCAATTAATGTAATATATGTAAGCAATGCATAAATGCATGAATGAAAGAATGATATACAATGCATGCATGAAAGTATATAATGAATGCTAGATATAAATGCAAGGTATATATGTAATGATAGATATGAATGCATAATGTATAAATATTGTAAATGCAATATCAGATTTCATATGTAGACATAGAACCAATGCATAGCTGATATTTAGATTGAATGTTAGTTCATTTTAGGTTGTTCGAACACTGAACTGTCCATGTAAGCATATATACCTTCCTTTTCCTATTGCCAAGCCAATTTCAGTTTTCAATATAGTGGAATGTCTATGAATGTAATGTTAACCTTCAACCCCTTAATTCGAAATGTTAGTTAATTTCAGTATTAGACAATGCATGAGCTGTATGCATATGGTATGTTGGCTTAATGACAGATTTCAGATAACATGGTTCATTTTATGTGGTTAGTTACACCAGTTTATGGGATAGCTCATTTTAGTTTATATGTAAATGTGGAACTAAACTGAGAATGAACTTCACCCTCTGCACAAGGACACCCCACTCTATATCAACCACCATGCCATGTAACCCTTCTCTAAATGATTGCTATAATATATATAGATTTATGTAAAGTATAGATGCATGTTAGTTATAACTTAAATAGTCTCTATTCTAATGTATATAGATGTATACTTGTAGCCATGCATGTTAAGTATAATACATGTGTAATGTAGATTGGTTAGCTTTGTGCCATGTGTAGTGTAAACTCATAACTAGTGTTGATTTCTCTTTTCATGTACACACACACACACAGGTTTTACACCCTCACGTGACACTCTCATGTCACATGACACACACACACATACACTTGAACACATGCACTTTCATTCTCCTTTTTTCCTATATATATATATATATATATATATATATATATATATATATATATATATATATATGTGCATGTTAGACTCATATTTTTAATGTATCCTACAAATATATGAGTGCACTATATTATATTAGATACATTTATGGACATGTGTGTATATATGTGAGATGAATATATAGGTATCCTATATATTATAATATGTGGGTGTATTATATTTTAGATATATATATTGTTATGTATATGATATGTAAAATATGTGTGATGTGGACTATAGGGCATAGGGCCTATGTGTATGATATGAATACACCAATGTTGTGTGTTGATAGTCTAGTATGACTTGTGATTGGTGTGTGATTGCTAGACTAGGCTTGGTTAGGCCTAGTGAGACTTGTTAGACTTGTTTGGGTCAGTCTTGACCTAGTTGACCTAGTTTGACTAGTGTAGTTGACTAGAGTTGACCAAGTGTTGACTTTAGTCTAGTTTGACCTAGACAGCATACAGACGCATCATAGATTACATTTATCATCCCATGTATACATCTTGACTTGTGTTGCTCTAGCTAGGAGTCAGGTACCTCATCTCGGATAGTACATTTACTTCAGACATTCAAATACCAGGCGAGTACATTCTCTGACCGTTTTATACTTGTCTGGATTTACATTCTTGTTCTAGATTACTGTACTTGATGCTGACACGTTGTTATCACGGATTGGTACTATACGGATCTTCTTTTTGGGATGTTATCCCCTTGTATTCACTACATACATATTGTGATGTGCGTTTCACTTCCATATTGTATTTATTGAATACCTATATCCTTGTATACTCCTTGTGCATATTGTACTCTCAGTATCACATGAGTCCCAGGGATAGACCATTGTATAACATTGTACAACTATTGTATAACATTGTACATCTATTGTATAATATTGTACATCCATTGTACACTATTGTGCAAGATAACGTAACTAGAGTGGATCCTTGTGTACTGATTGGGGAGGGGGAGTAGAATTGGTTATGTAATCAAATCCTATTGTACAAGATTGTATAACTATTGTATATGTCTATTGTACACTCACGTACAATGGAGTTACCATTGCATTTTCCTAGACCGTTTATATAACCATATTGTACTCTAAATCACAGTAGGCTTACAGTTCTTACTTATCATATTTAGATATTTTCTGTTATCAAATCTCTACTGTTTTTCATATACTTCTTTCTTTCCGCGTTTTATGTACCTTACTCTATTGCATGCTTTATATTTTCTAACATGATATGAACTGCGTGAGATGTTTTGTGCTTGCTCCCGTCCTGACTGGACCTGTTGAAAATTTTACAGAGGATGATGAGGAACCCTGCACCCTTACTTGGAGTTTGCCTAGTTGACACTCGCGACCTGGACCCCTGGGGAGGTTCAGGCAGCTGCTCAGGATGATACCTTGTATAGTGTAGATAGCTTAGACTGTCCTCTCTTTTCATGTTTAAACTGTTATCTTTATTTTCAGAGTTGTAAATTTTATAGATGTTGAGACTTGTTATTTATTTCTGCTGTACCTCAGTTGAGGATTTCTTATCTATTTCCATCGTGCTACATTCTACCTTAGATTGTGATTGAGTTGTACCTCTGTGTTGGTGTCATAACTGCTTTTCAAAATTACTGTATTAATATTTTATTATATTTCCATCTAATTAAATATTATGCTCAAATTTTTTTGATAGAAATAACAATTGATGTAATAATAATAGTAATAATAATATTTTTCATTCTTATTTTTTTGAAATTTTATTTTAAAAAAAACCCTAAGAAAAAAAAGAGAAAAAAAGGGAAAAAAAAATTTATATATAGAGAAAGAGAGAGAGGGCAGCCCCATCCACCCGCACCCTCTCTCCCTCTCTCGAACTCTCTCACTCTCTCTCGGTTCTCTCTCTCGCTCTCTCCCCCTCTCTATATATTTCTTCCTCTCTCACTCTCATCTCCCTATCTCCCTCCATCTCTCTTACTCCCTCTCCCTCTCGGCTCCTCCTCCCGCACACCCACCGGCGTCGGCCACCGCCGGCCGGCCGGCCCCTCACCGCCGGTAGCTCCCGGCCGGCCGCCCCCTCCTGGCCGCTCACCACCACCACTTCCACCTTCACTGCCATCCTCCATCACCACCTCCAACACCATCATCTCCATCTTCATCTCCATCTCCACCACCATCACCACCACCATTAAACCTAAACCCAAACCCTTTTTTTTTCTTTTCTAAGAAAAAGAAAGAAGAAATTGGAGAAGAAGAAAAAAATGGAAGATCCAAGCCCTAATTTCCCAATTCCAAACCCAAATCTATTTTCCCAAGGCAAGTCCTCCTCTCCTTCTTCTTCTCAAATTTTCCCAGCTAGGCTAATGAAAATCATTTTTCTTTCTTTCTTTTTTTCATATTAAAATTCTGAAATTTTAGTTTCATGAATATTTTGGTAATACCAGAAAGTTGAAGTTGTATTGTTAATCTTCTAAAATCTGAAATTTCATATTATAGCTTGGAATAGAAGTTAAGGAAGTATCTCTAAATTTTGTTTAGTTAAATCCTGAATTTTGATAATATTTAAATCAATTCAAGATATATTAAAATGTTGCAAATTCTAATTTCTAGTAAAGGTTTAATTTGATAGACATCGACAAAAGTATTAAATATTTATTGTAATGTATTCCGAACAAGTGGATAATCGATTGGACACAAATAGAGGAATCAATTTTGAACACGGATTTTGGACTTGTGATTATGGACTTGAACTATTGAACTCTTCATGAACAAACAAACACATATGAACATATGGGACTCTCCAATGGTAAGTTGTCATAAACATTGGAACTGAACAACTGGACCGTACGCCGGAAAGGTAAAAGGACCCTGCTTTTCTCTACTCACTACGTAGTTACTCAATTTTGTGTGTGTCTATAGTTAGAAATAATTTTCGTTTATATTACATTCTCCTGCTTCATGCAATATGGAAGAGTTTCATTTGGTTTAATTCTCGTTATACTACCTACATATATATATATATATATATATATATATATTTTTTTTTTTTTTTATATATATATATATATCTACCCATACATATATATAAATATACATATATATATATATATATATATATATATATATATATATATATATATATATATATATATATATCTACATACATATATATATATATATACATATCTCTATATATATCTACATATATATATATATACATACATATATATGTGTACCTGTACATATATGGTTATACATTATAAAGTCTTGCATAGTTAAATAAATATTTGCTCTATTTGACAAACTGCAAAGCCATTAGCAAGCCGCGAATTGATCTATTGCTAAAAGAAAGGTAATCAAATGCTTGCTCAGGTATAAATCTCCAGTTCTTTTCTGTTCTTTTATTCTTTGCATGGTTCCGGTGTTGAGAGTTGCTCCACCGAAGGGGTCGGCGAGCCCAATACTTACTTGCGTGGTTCCGGTGTTGAGAGTTGCTCCACCGAAGGGGTCGGCGAGCCCATATTTTTCTTTCATTATATAATTGTTTCTTGTAAATTTTCGGGGCTCCTAAATACAAAGGAGACTCTGCCGAAATTTTGAGAAATTTAAGAGAGACAAATTTTCGACCTTCGGAAATTTTAAGGAAGCATTTGGGAGGGGAGAACAACTGAATATCCCTAGATATCCCGTAACATAAATAACAAAAAGCTGATCAGTATTCGGAAATCTCGGAAAACAGTGCATCTAGTTTCAACTAGGGTGCACTAGCCCAAGGGAGGCTCTACATCTATCTGACAGAAACATCAATAGATGTCTTTTTAGCCCAAGGGAGGCTCGGAAATCACAGCCTGATCCCAGGTCAACGGGATTGTTCACGGGAAATATTTAGAGGATTATTCGGAGTATTGTTCTCAAAACTGCATTTCTTTTTCAAATCTTACTCCAGAAAACTACGCTGCCTATTATAAGTAAGCAGTGTCCTTAATTGCTCAAGAGAAGCAATTCCTATTAAAAGCTCAAGGGAAGCTCGGAAATCTTAATTATTCATGGAGTAGGACTTTGATCTCCATTCATGTTTTACTAGAGCATGTATATATATACATAGTAGTGCACTTTAGTATACCATGTCTCTTCTCTTTTGTTTAATTTTCTTACCGTTCTTGGCCGAGGACTTGCTCGTCGTTTTCTAAACGACCTAGTATTTGTTCACTAGGTGAAGAAGAAGAAGACGCCTCCGCCGAAGTATCGCCGCACTACAACGAGGAGTAACTGTCTGGACTACCCACAATTATGACCAGCAGTATCGTTGTCATTTTGCAAATCTATTTTTGTAATAATCTGTAATAGAAATTGTTGGAAAAGTTCCCTGTAGTATAGCTACACTATATTTTAATACCATGTAAACTCCTTGTATTTTCCATTCTTGCTGATGATTACAGGCGACAATCGCGGTTTCGGCGCGTAGCCTGGAGATGTGTTATGGCGTCACCGTTTCAAATATGGGAAGCGGGACGTGACACGTCTTTTAGTGGTGGCCCATGCAGGTCAGCAAGAATGGAAAATCTTCGATGAACCATAGGTTTAGATAAGACGTAGGTTCTAGACTTAGACGGAGAACTTTGATTTCCGTATTGGACCCCAAGGTTAAAGGACCTAAAATAGGTTGCAGGTTTTACAAAACCGAAAGCTTAAGGATGAGGAACCTACCAATCTTCTAGGGAAACCTATGCAGAATAAGACATGACGGTAGGTCAAGATTTTTGGAATCCTATGGGCTAAGGCACAGACTTTAAGGAATGTCTTAAGGAACCTTAGAACAGAGAATACCAATTTGATTGGTGTATGTTAGCCTATATTCTTGGTATGCTTAGCCAGATAAAATTCCTATAGCAAGTATGAACCATTAGGTATCCTTACTTGGTTATGGGTAGCACAAGGGTAGCACAAGGGCAGACATGACCTTCTAGGCCAGATTAGTATGTATTTGAGGATTTGACTAGCACTCTTATTTGAGCTATTAAGGACCTAGAAATTCCTTAAGGATCTTGGGCTGAGTATGGGTATCTCTAGTAAACCATGAATTCAAATATTTTGAATAGTGAGGGAAAAGAATATATATATATATATATATATATATATATATATATATATATATATATATATATATATATATATATATATATATATATATATATATGTATCTCCTTAATGAATATTGGATAAGTTAGTACTAGCAATAGCTTGTCTAAGTGATTTGTATAGTGATTGTTGTACGTAGTGCTATGTAAATAATTGGATTAGAATTTAGTTCTTATTCCTTAACCTCTTAAACTTATCACTGTTTGAGTCTCTACCCGTTCTCCTTTATCTGTTGAATTCTCTATTATTCACCTATCTCCCCCATTCGACTATTTTCTGCGTTATCCCCAATATTATTTGAAAATTTAGATCATATCCTCAATCTTTTCATTCAATCCTATCTTTCCATAGCATTCCTAATTTCAGTAATTGTCCCTTCTCTAATATACATGCTCATTTACTCATTTGATTCTATTCTATGAGGTAATGCTTTGACCTGGATATTGTGGATGGATTTATGCGAATGAATACTTGTTGTGCCTTTAGCCGAATGATCTTTTGTTATCATGGAAAGAGAAGTTGTGCAGCCACCTATGTTGGCGAGGCACAACATTATCGAATACATGAATTCACAAAATTTTGAGCCCGAGATAATGATTCTGTGTTTGATTTCAAGGAGTTTGACATTTAGATTCTGATTTCATATTTCTCATTTTGAATTTTGAAACCATTGATTCGAAAATTTGAGATGAAACTTCTATTTCCCTAATAACAAAATCTTTGAGATTATTTCTGAGTTTTAATATTTTGTATAAGTGATGTTGATGATATTGCAACTTGAATTGAACTTCTATTTGAATTTGATTTCGAATTGATGGATTTATTTTCCTGACATGTATGGTTACTTCACAGTCATATTCCCTAATCATTGTATGGATATCGTTGGCATGGTAGCAAATGCTGCAGCCATGAATTCAAATAATGAATCAATATCTTGATTGCAGCCATGTGCACTGGCGAGGCACAAAATTACTTTATTACATCGGATATGAAAAGAGACATATGAATCAGGATAACCTACATGGTCATGGATTGAGATGATTGGCATATTTTACTTGGTTCTATGATATATTTATTGGTGTAGATATTTCAAAAATCTTTCATTCTTCAGATTTTCATAAATGCAGTTTGAGAATTCTTCTTGCTATATTTTTGTCTCCTTCATTAATGCAAATTTCGAGGACGAAATTTTTGTAAGGTGGGTAGAGTGTCATAACTGCTTTTCAAAAATTACTGTATTAAAATTTTATTATATTTCCATCTAATTAAATATTTTGCTCAAATTTTTTTTTGATAGAAATAACAATTGATGTAATAATAATAGTAATAATAATATTTTTCATTCTTATTTTTTTGAAATTTTATTTTAAAAAAAAACCCTAAGAAAAAAAAAGAGAAAAAAAGGGAAAAAAAATTTATATATAGAGAAAGAGAGAGAGGGCAGCCCCATCCACCCGCACCCTCTCTCCCTCTCTCGAACTCTCTCACTCTCTCTCGGTTCTCTCTCTCGCTCTCTCCCGAACTCTCTCCCCCTCTCTATATATTTCTTCCTCTCTCACTCTCATCTCCCTATCTCCCTCCATCTCTCTTACTCCCTCTCCCTCTCGGCTCCTCCTTCCGCACACCCACCGGCGTCGGCCACCGCCGGCCGGCCGGCCCCTCACCGCCGGCAGCTCCCGGCCGGCCGCCCCCTCCTGGCCGCTCACCACCACCACTTCCATCTTCACCGCCATCCTCCATCACCACCTCAACACCATCATCTCCATCTTCATCTCCATCTCCACCACCATCACCACCACCATTAAACCTAAACCCAAACCCTTTTTTTTTCTTTTCTAAGAAAAAGAAAGAAGAAATTGGAGAAGAAGATGAAAAAAATGGAAGATCCAAGCCCTAATTTCCCAATTCCAAACCCAAATCTATTTTCCCAAGGCAAGTCCTCCTCTCCTTCTTCTTCTCAAATTTTCCCAGCTAGGCTAATGAAAATCATTTTTCTTTCTTTCTTTTTTTCATATCAAAATTCTGAAATTTTAGTTTCATGAATATTTTGGTAATACCAGAAAGTTGAAGTTGTATTGTTAATCTTCTAAAAATCTGAAATTTCATATTATAGCTTGGAATAGAAGTTAAGGAAGTATCTCTAAATTTTGTTTAGTTAAATCCTGAATTTTGATAATATTTAAATCAATTCAAGATATATTAAAATGTTGCAAATTCTATTTTCTAGTAAAGGTTTAATTTGATAGACATAGACAAAAGTATTAAATATTTATTGTAATGTATTCCGAACAAGTGGATAATCGATTGGACACAAATAGAGGAATCAATTTTGAACACGGATTTTGGACTTGTGATTATGGACTTGAACTATTGAACTCTTCATGAACAAACAAACATATATGAACATATGGGACTCTCCAATGGTAAGTTATCATAAACATTGGAACTGAACAACTGGACCGTACGCCGGAAAGGTAAAAGGACCCTGCTTTTCTCTACTCACTACGTAGTTACTCAATTTTGTGTGTGTCTATAGTTAGAAATAATTTCTGTTTATATTACATTCTCCTGCTTCATGCAATATGGAAGAGTTTCATTTGGTTTAATTCTCGTTATACTACCTATATATATATCTATATATATATATATATATATATATATATATATATATATAGATATATATACATATATATATATATATATATATATATATATATATATATATATATATATATATATATATCTACCCATACATATATATAAATATACATATATATATATATCTACATACATATATATATATACATATCTCTATATATATATCTACATATATATATATACATACATATATATGTGTACCTGTACATATATGGTTATACATTATAAAGTCTTGCATAGTTAAATAAATATTTGCTCTATTTGACAAACTGCAAAGCCATTAGCAAGCCGCGAATTGATCTATTGCTAAAAGAAAGGTAATCAAATGCTTGCTCAGGTATAAATCTCCAGTTCTTTTCTGTTCTTTTATTCTTTGCATGGTTCCGGTGTTGAGAGTTGCTCCACCGAAGGGGTCGGCGAGCCCAATACTTACTTGCGTGGTTCCGGTGTTGAGAGTTGCTCCACCGAAGGGGTCGGCGAGCCCATATTTTTCTTTCATTATATAATTGTTTCTTGTAAATTTTCGGGGCTCCTAAATACAAAGGAGACTCTGCCGAAATTTTTGAGAAATTTAAGAGATAGACAAATTTCCGACCTTCGGAAATTTTAAGGAAGCATTTGGGAGGGGAGAACAACTGAATATCCCTAGATATCCCGTAACATAAATAACAAAAAGCTGATCAGTATTCGGAAATCTCGGAAATCAGTGCATCTAGTTTCAACTAGGGTGCACTAGCCCAAGGGAGGCTCTACATCTATCTGACAGAAACATCAATAGATGTCTTTTTAGCCCAAGGGAGGCTCGGAAATCACAGCCTGATCCCAGGTCAACGGGATTGTTCACGGAAAATATTTAGAGGATTATTCGGAGTATTGTTCTCAAA
Organism: Iris pallida; assembly: GCA_029216955.1. Classification (NCBI taxonomy): domain Eukaryota; kingdom Viridiplantae; phylum Streptophyta; class Magnoliopsida; order Asparagales; family Iridaceae; genus Iris; species Iris pallida. Next base: position 83,175,598 of record JANAVB010003400.1, read on the forward strand.
ACTGCATTTCTTTTTCAAATCTTACTCCAGAAAACTACGCTGCCTATTATAAGTAAGCAGTGTCCTTAATTGCTCAAGAGAAGCAATTCCTATTAAAAGCTCAAGGGAAGCTCGGAAATCTTAATTATTCATGGAGTAGGACTTTGATCTCCATTCATGTTTTACTAAAGCATGTATATATATACATAGTAGTGCACTTTAGTATACCATGTCTCTTCTCTTTTGTTTAATTTTCTTACCGTTCTTGGCTGAGGACTTGCTCGTCGTTTTCTAAACGACCTAGTATTTGTTCACTAGGTGAAGAAGAAGAAGACGCCTCCGTCGAAGTATCGCCGCACTATAACGAGGAGTAACTGTCTGGACTACCCACAATTATGACCAGCAGTATCGTTGTCATTTTGCAAATCTATTTTTGTAATAATCTGTAATAAAAATTGTTGGAAAAGTTCCCTGTAATATAGCTACACTATATTTTAATACCATGTAAACTCCTTGTATTTTCCATTCTTGCTGATGATTACAGGCGACAATCGCGATTTCGACGCGTAGCCTGGAGATGTGTTATGGCGTCACCGTTTCAAATATGGAAAGCGGGACGTGACAGTTGGCCTCATTTTGGAGAGTATATTCATGTTATGTAGTTATAGTTCATGACCTAGAACAGCGTTCTACCGTCGATACTGCGGCGTAGGCTGGGCGTTGTTACGTCCTTGTACCCTCACAGTGGGTACGGGTCGTGACAGCAGGAGCCTGGAGGCACCTATGAGCCAGCTGATGTTGCCCTGGACTTAGAGGCTGAGGAAGCATAGCACCTTTCTTTTAGTTTTATTGGACTTTGTATTAGAGACATCATTTTACTTTCATTTGTTGGAAATGTAATAACTCTAGACTTGTACTTTGATTCTGGGATTCGATATTAGATGTTGTGGTTTATATTCATTCTTATCTGGATTTATAGTTTTCCCTATATATTGGTAAAGCTTACTTCATCGTGTCTAACAATAAAAGCTGGGTGTGTCTGACTCGTGTCCTATTAGTCGGGAGCGGGTCGTAACAGAAATTAAGGCGCTAATACAAAGCACGCAAGCTTGTTTGAGGCCATAAAGAGACTTATGCAATTTGAAAACATAATTTAGAAAATAAAAATATCAAAAACGAGTAGTTGTTCAACGTAAACGGTTTCCTTAATTAAAAAAGCATTCAAGAATGTACTTTTGACATCCATTTGAATTTTTTGAAGTTATTAAAGCAAGCAAATATACAAAGCATACAAATGCACTCTAAATTAGCAACTGATTTATAGGTTTCTTCATAATCAATACCTTCTTCTTGGTTATAACTTTTGTTACATTCACAAAACCATCCTCATTAAGCTTGTTACGAAAAACCCATTTGGTTCCAATAGTAGGATTGTTATTGGGGCCTAGAAACTAGTTCCCAAACTTGGTTTCACTCAAATTAATTCAATTTCTTTTGTATAGCAAGAATCCAAAATTTATCATTAAATATTTAAGGTTCAATTGGATAAATAAAAGATATATTTGCATACTGATTTCTAATGGAGGAGTGAGTGCTTCCTCTGGTAGAAGGATCACCAATACTTAGTTCTTTTGGATGATGAATGACTGTGAGCACCCTGAATTTCGGGTTAATTTTTTTTTATTTCATTTAATTTTTCCTGATTATTTGGTTTTGATAAATATTTTATTTTATTTATTTATCTGTAAGTGTTCTTTTCCATGCCTTTGATATTTGGAGTATCAGGGATGTTCAACTCTGGAAATCTTCTTCATGAGTTTTGGAGTGGACAGGATTACCTTCATGACGGTATATAGTGTCCCATCCAAACTTGTTCCCTTGTGCTCTTTCTGCTTCGCTGAACTTTGGGTCGGTTTAGACCATTCGATTGTTATTTATTTTTCCCACTCTTTTTTTCGATCTTTTTCAGCGCGTTACCATGACATTTAAATTGGAAGCGCAAGACCAGTCAGTTTCTTGAAACCAACTCCTCATTGATGATCTACTCGAGATGCTCGTCACCCATGACCTTTGTGTCCCACTCAGACACGTCATTTTGAGCTCCATTTGATTCGCACAACTTTCCGACACGTGACCCGATTTTATTTCACTCCACGGCGTCACATTCATCTTCCAACTTGATTTGTGGGTCCCTGTCGACCAAAACCTGTCCATCCCAACTATGGACATGGCCCACATTGAGCCTACTACCCGTCCGCCACTTGTGTCCCATTTACTGGAATCTTCATGTGCTACTTAGTTACTCATGATCATCAACGTCTATTTTTAATTCGATTTTTGCATCATGTCCGATTTTGACTCAATCCGGCTCCACCGAGTCCAGTCCAGCCTTGTGTTGCCCTCCATCGGGACACCCTCATTTCTCTGTGTCCAAAAATAATATTCAATACCTACCTTTCTATTTCGAATATTGAGTGTAATCTCCATTGATTTTAAATCCCAAATAAATCCATTTTCCCCCTAATTAATTTCCACCCTTGATTTTTCCCTCAATCCATCATCACCATTTATTTCCCCCACACTCACAAATTCCACCCTCTGCCTCTTTTCCCTTGAAAAATATTGGTACTCACTCTACCCATTTTTTTAATTATTTATTGGAATTTTCCTTGAATTAAATAGGATAACCTATGTTTTCCTATATTTAATCATGGCCATTGATTTCCCTCAAATTAATCCCATCCCTACAATTTTTCTACATTCATATCAGCCAACAAATGTTTGCTAGCCGGCCCTAACTCCAATGGACAACAATTCTCTCTCTCCCTCTCATTTATTAACTTATCCTTTTTCTCTCTCTCTCTCTCCCACTCTTTTCCTACACAACCAACATCACAACAACAACACAGAACAACAACAGCAGCAACTACAAACACCATCACCACCACTCCCATGGCCCGACCATAGCAAAACTCGACCACCCTGGTCGGCCATGGCCGGCGACCCGACCATCCTCCATCTCCTCATCTCCTTCCTCCTCCTCACAAACCAAGCCATCACCACCACCATCATTTCCGCCACCACCTCATTTCCGCCGCCATTGGCCACGCATGGCCGCGCCTCCGTCGACACCCCGTCGCGTGGTCGCCGCCCCCTCGCCGGCCGACCACGCCCTGCCATCGTCGTCGCCATGCCCGGCCGGGGCAGCTCTCGTACAGCCGCGCACAGCAGCGCACGAGTGCAGCCATGGGCGCACGTCGACGCATGTGCATGGCGCCACCGCCGGCGCCACCGCCGCCGTGGACGCCGTGGTCGTGACCCCCCCCGTGTCGAGCGAACTCCGGCGACCCCCCTGGGTCAGCGTCTTCTCCTCCAGCGCGACGTATAGGCGATTCGTGCGTTTGCACGACGTCCCGTCGTGACGCGCGCGAAATAAAGTTCGTTTTGGCGCCCCGTCGCAGCAACTTCGTGCACGTTTTCCCGAAGATCCGACCGTTGGATCGGCAATTTCTTCGCTCCGTCGCAATCTCGGTATATCCACCTTCATCCCTGTCAATTTTCGTCCGTAGATTTTATCGTTTGATACATCAAAACCGGCCACCAAGTTGACCGTTTAAATTGTATTAAATTTGGACAGTTTCGCGGGGCCAACTTCGTCAGCTTGTATCTCCTCCACCGCAGCTCCGTTTGGCGTGCTACCAGTTCCGGTACAAAGCTGGTATAACCCTCTTACTACCCCTCCAGTTTCGTTTCATTGTGAGCTTGTTTGATTGGTTGAATTCGACGCCAAAGTTGGTCGTCCGAATTCGTAATTTCCAACTTGTAAAATTCCATTTTTGAACACGGGACTCCAGATTTCATTTCTGACACCACCATTAGACTTGTGGCGTCGTTCTGGCATGTTTTCATATAAAATTTGTTAGATTTGGAGAACGTGGGCCCGGGCACGTTTTTCGGTGCAAAGCGGGTTCCACATTCTGGGTCAACGGGACTTTTTGACGCCGGTTCATCGGAATCCAATTCCGTATGTACCGATGAGTTCATATCGTCATTCTGGACTCATTGACATATAATTTGCTAGATTTTGGTGGACATTGGGTCTGGCACGCATTTCGGTGTAAGTCGGATACCAATATCCGGGTCAACGGGTCATTTTGAGATAGGCTCATCGGAATTCAATTCCGGAGATACCGTTGAGTTCGTATCACAATTCTGGACTCGTTGACAGGTAGTTTGCTGAGTTTTGAGAACTTTGGCTCCGACACGTATTTCCGTGCAAACCGGAATTCCAAGTTCTGGTCAACGGGCCAAATTGAGATCGGATCAACGGAATCCAATTTTGGAGATACCGTTGGGTTCGTATCGACATTCTGGTTTCGTGGACATATAATTTGTTATATTTCATAGACTTGTTTTCTTGCACATTTTTCGGTGCAAAACGGCTCCGACACGGACACCGTTTTGACCCGAAATTACCTTTTTGCCCTTGTGTCCAAATTGGACCGTTGGGTAGGCTATCCTAGCTAATTTGACCGTTCTGGACACGTTGGCGATGTTCATTTCATCGTCCGACAATGTTTGTTGATAATTCCTCTAAGTTTAACCTTTTTTATAATTAATTAATAATTAATTCACATAATGTTCGTATTTCGGGATTAGTACAACGAAACTGAGATCAGTCAATTCCGGTGATCTCACATCGCTGAAATTGACAAGTTGGACACGTGGATCACTATAATAAGATTATCAACCTTACCGATAATCCTCTTATCTCGATTTACGTGTCGTAAGTTTCGACGTACAAATAACGAAGTACACTTTATATTAGACTAGAATTGACCCTGTTTGACCAGAGTTGACCAGTTGACCCAAAGTCAACTATAAGTCAACACTAGACCTAGTTTGACTAGATTATTGACCGGAGTCGACCTAGAGTTGTTTTGACTTAGAAGAACCTAGAATAATATAGATTGCCTGTAGGGATTCATTTATTTAACTTGAACACCTTGTAACCTGTGTTACTTTAAATAGGACTCTGTGGCTTCAGTGGGACCTCCTATACTTATCAGCTGTTCAGGTTATCGAGGCGAGTACATTCTCTGATCATTTCATATCCTGCTTAGAATTATTTCCTGCAGTAGATTACTTTACTTGTACTGTCACGACGGTCACACGGATTGGTACTATATGGATCCTTTCTTGAGATGTTATCCTTAGGGAGCATCGGGTACTCTATGTTCTGTGCGTTTCACTTTCATAGCGTATCATATGCTTCTTGGTTCTTTGATCACTTACGACATGTACCCTCATGATCGTAGAGTCTTCCTGGAATCTTACACTGTTGGGTATCCCCCAGAATCCCCATTTTTATGGGACTTACACTGTTGGGTTATCCCCAGAATCCCCATTTTTATGGGACTTACACTGTTGGGTTACCCCCAGAATCCCTATTTTTATGGGACTTACACTGTTGGGTTATCCCCAGAATCCCCATTTTTATGGGACTACTATGTATCACCTTCGGGGTCTACCACCCTTCGGGGGCTTACCACCTTCGGGGTCTATCACCTTCGGGGTCTGCTACATAGCATCATATAACATAACCTGGCTGGATCCTTGTGTATTGATCGGGGGTACGGGGGAGTATTACATGTTCATATTGTACTCTGACTCACTAGTCACTGCTAGTTCCCTATGTATAGTAGATATTTCTATTACAGTTCTCTCTCTGTTTTTATACTGCACTTCTTTCAGTACTTGTATCTTACTTTACTGCATGTTCATATTTTCTAACCTGCTATGAATTGTTGAGATGTACTGTGCTCGCTCCAGTCCTGACTGGACCTGTTGATAAATTTTACAGATAGCCTGGAGGTGCCTGCTAGCCTAGAGGAGACACAGTAGGGTTTGTTTAGGTAGTTATTTCATTTTTGTCTGGAGTTGTATTTACTTTGGGGATTACTGTATCTTTATTTGAGTTTTGAGATGTACTTCTGGGTTCATGTATCTTAGACACTTAGACTTCTATCTCCTGTATTTATTTTAGATTTCATGTTTTATCTATCCTTATCATACTCTACCTTAGATGTGATTGAATTTGTATCTGCTATGTCACCCCCATTCGGAGAGTATAAACTGCTTAGCTTTATATTGTTAGATGTTGTGACCTAGGACAGCGTTCTACCGCCGACACTGCGGCGTAGGCTGGGCGTCGTTACGTTCTCGTGCCCTAACTCTAGGGTGCGGGTCGTGACACGTTTTTAGTGGTGGCCCATGCAGGTCGAGACTAAAGTGTAGTGGTATTCGAACTTGAGTACCACTACAGCCTGCACTAGGAATAGGATATATTTTTGAAGATACTCAATCACAGTTAGGAACCCTTGAGAGATTCCTGGGACGACCCTGGAGAATCTTATTTAACTTCGATTTGAAAACTCTTTTTCCCTTGATTTGATTTATCTTTATTTTCTGTTGTTAAATTTAATTTTAAGGGATTATTGTGAATTTGAGATTGTATTTATTAATTTTGATGGATGATTGTCGAATTTTGAATTTTGATGATAGCTGTTGCATTCGAGTTTGTATTTTGATGGATTTTGTTCATTTTTGAATTTTGATGTTCGTTAATAAATTGATTTAATTTTTGAGTATTCATTATTGATTTAATTTAATTTTTGTCAAGATGAAATTATATGGGCTAGGTCATCTAAGATTTGGAATCTAGTCTTCTACAGTCATATTAGCCAGCATGGTGAGGACATATAGTTGACTTGGATATATTTCTCGGGTGTGGGAATTTAAGGTTTTCGCAGCCAAGCTAGCGGCATCGCGAAAATGTTAAATACCATAATTCTAGAGGTATGTGCCCAAGTCGAGGACTCTGTGATTATCGTAGCCTTGCTTACTAGTATGATGAGAATTTAGAGTATCATAATTTTGGATAGACGCATATGATTATCAGATTGTACTTTAAATATTTCGAACATGTTTTTTCTACCTTGTTTCAGTCCTCCAAAAAAAAAAAAGAGAATTATTAATTGTTTTGTTTTGCTTTGCCTCTCATTATTTAACTTAGGAGTAGCTTTAGCTATTTTCATAAACCTTTGGGTAACTTCTTCCATGAATTTCTTCTTAATTCAACAAATCAATGATTTTGCTAGACTTTATCTTAAATTTGATATTTTAACTCTGGATTTTAAAATGGTTTCCTCTTTTAAAACGGATGAGCAGAACAGATTTTATTACCATTTCTTTTCCTGCCAATATTTTAGTACCATCATTCCTTGTCTTATACAACTATCCTGATTATATCAATTCCGGCTCGAATCTCTTTCTATCAGCTGTACTTGAACTCTTGAACCTTCATACTATTTTGTCTGAGAAATGTTGAGGAAGTGACGTAAATCATCTAGTACGGAAATGACGTGATTGGTTATCATATGATAATTTTGTAGGAATCAAAATGTTCGATGCCAAAAAAAAAAAAAAATTTTGAGATAGAAATGTGGTAAAGGTTTAGAATGAAATTGAGTGATAAATGTTATCAATTTAGAAATAATTGCAGAAAATTTGGTTATGAGTAATTCATGGATGTATTTCAAAACTAATGAGGATATCAGAGGTCAACCTACTTTTGAGAACTAGAAATCTTGGTTATTGATTCTTGGGAGCTATTACAAGGCTATGTAGAAATTTAATAATAGAAAGGAGAATTTGATTGTATTCTATGATTATGCGAAGTTGAACCAGATATTTTGAGAGGGTGACTAGAGACAAAGAGAACACAAGGATTTTACGTTATAGAAATTATTTTGATGATTAGGAGAAATTGTGGAATTTAAAAAGGATAATATTTGAAGATAAACGTGAAGGAAATATGAAGGTTGATTTATAAAACGAGAATAAATTTTGTATGACTTGGTGGTATTAGGGTTGAATAAATACGAGGCTTAACTTAAACAAGTACAAGGATTTTATAAACTGGATTTAGATGTTTCAGATCTAATTTAGAACGAAGCGAAGGAATTTGAAATTTGATTAAATGAATAAGTAGTGATTCCTAAAAATGAGGGGTATGTCTCATGGAAAATATTTTAGAAGTTTGAAATTTTGTCTATGGTGATCATGGTAAAAGTTTAGATGACTAAAGATTATAAATTTTTGAGGGTAGACATATAACGGTTGATTTTATATTAGGATTTGTGAGAAAATATGATTAGCAAATGGTAAACTGATAATGTTAGAGAGAGATGATTAACTGACCTTCGTATGAAATCTTCCCTTGTTTTTTTCCGAAGTGTTTTCAATATCATTGAATCCTAGTTTCCTTAATCACGACCAAATCGACTTCGATTATCTTTTCTTATCATAATTATATCTTGGGTTGTACTTAATTTTGATTGTGACCTGAATCTCTATTCTTGTATGCTCGATCTCAGACTTTGTTGAACCTGTCCTCCATATTGCCCAAATCTTGATTTTCCCAATTTGATCAACTTAGATCGTATCGAGACTAAATATTTTTAATATATATTGTGATTGGATTTTCATGCAAGTGACTTTCATTCTTAACTTTGATTTTGATTTTTCTGAACCCTTTATAGATAATTGGTAGTTACCTTTCCTTATTTTTATGATAAGTACCAGTTTTCATATAGGATGGTAGACCGCCTTACAGTTTTGATGGTTTGTTGTTTCCGTAACTTTGGTTTAACGCCCTAGACTGCTTGTGTATTTTGATACCCTATGACCGATTCAGTTAGCATAACTAGTATACCTAGATGAGACTTTCACTACCACCATATGCCATGACCCTGTATGTCGTCCTTTTGATCACATGATTTGTTTTAATCTGGGACTTTGATTGTGGGGGGTTTGACCTAGAGGGAGTATGGACAATTTTAATTTCGAGGACGAAATTTTTATAAGGTGGGTAGGATGTGAGCACCCTGAATTTCGGGTTAATTTTTTTTCATTTTATTTTATTTTTCCTGATTATTTGGTTTTGATAAATATTTTATTTTATTTATTTATCTGTAAGTGTTCTTTTCCATGCCTTTGATATTTGGAGTATCAGGGATGTTCAACTCTGGAAATCTTCTTCATGAGTTTTGGAGTGGACAGGATTACCTTCATGACGGTATATAGTGTCCCATCCAAACTTGTTCCCTTGTGCTCTTTCTGCTTCGCTGAACTTTGGGTCGGTTTAGACCATTCGATTGTTATTTATTTTTCACACTCTTTTTCTCGATCTTTTTCAGCGCGTTACCATGACATTTAAATTGGGAGCGCAAGACCAGTCAGTTTCTTGAAACCAACTCCTCATTGATGATCTACTCGAGATGCTCGTCACCCATGACCTTTGTGTCCCACTCAGACACGTCATTTTGAGCTCCATTTGATTTGCACAACTTTTCGACACGTGACCCGATTTTATTTCACTCCACGGCGTCACATTCATCTTCCAACTTGATTTGTGGGTCCCCTGTCGACCAAAACCTGTCCACCCCAACTATGGACATGGCCCACATTGAGCCTACTACCCGTCCGCCACTTGTGTCCCATTTACTGGAATCTCCATGTGCTACTTAGTTACTCATGATCATCAACGTCTATTTTTAATTCGATTTTTGCATCATGTCCGATTTTGACTCAATCCGGCTCCACCGAGTCCAGTCCAGCCTTGTGTTGCCCTCCATCGGGACACCCTCATTTCTCTGTGTCCAAAAATAATATTCAATACCTACCTTTCTATTTCGAATATTGAGTGTAATCTCCATTGATTTAAATCCCAAATAAATCCATTTTCCCCCTAATTAATTTCCACCCTTGATTTTTCCCTCAATCCATCATCACCATTTATTTCCCCCACACTCACAAATTCCACCCTCAGCCTCTTTTCCCTTGAAAAATATTGGTACTCACTCTACCTGTCACGACCCGCACCCATTTTTTTTTTTAAACGGATACGAGACGTGTCCAAGCCAGCCTACGCCGCAGTGTCGGCGGTAGTACGCTGTCACGGCCATGAAGATCATAATCACAAAGATGCTCATTCACATAATTAATTTAATTTACAATGATCACAAGTTTTACATTTGCAGGAAAAATATAAACTTGTACAAATATTGAATGACTATAACTTGACTATCTAACTAGTCTCTAGGCTTCTGGCTGCAAGTATTCCCGTCACTCCCCAAGCTCAGTGAATCCACAGCTAACCTGAAAATGTTGGTTTCCAGTCAGGAATGGAACGAGCACAATTCACTGAATGCAATTTCAAATAAAGAAGATGACTATAAAACAAAGGTTAGACATCAATTATGAGTTTTGAAAATAAACAGGAAATATGAAAACCAATAGTAAATAAATAGACACAAAACACTCTCCCGACTGTTAGAAGTACCTTTGATATGTGATCGGTCTCGGGACAATTATGCGACACTGTCTACACTGTCTAAAGTTACACTGTCTACACTGTCTAAGTTACACTGTCTATAGTTACACTGTCTAAAGTTACACTGTCTAAAGTTACTCTGTCTACATCAAATATTGAAATAAAGAAACATTGTCTACAAATTAATAATCATGATCTACACAGTTTAAATGCAATAATAAATCATTGTCTACACTGTCTACTTTGCAATAAATAAATCACTGTCTACACTGTCTACACTGTCTACAAGAAATAATGAATCACTGTCTACACTGTCTACACTGTCTAAGGTCAGATCACACATCCTTGGTACTTCTCATTCCCGACTCAACAATTTATAATAGAAAATAGTCACATAATCAATGGCCAATCAATGAAATATAGTGAAAATCAATATCGAAATGCAAACAATAAACTGTACTCGCCTGTGGTCCTGTGCTGGTGAAACCGATGATCCAAATCACTCAAAATGCCACAATAGTCAAAACCCGTACAACAGTCCCCGGAAGCTGAAACAGACAATACCAATGACCTCAGAATAGTCCAATTAGCTAGGATTGCCTGTCCTTAAGTCCAATTCTGGACACAGGGGCAAAACGGTAATTTCGGGCAAAAACGATGTCCGCCGTTGGATCCGCTTTGCACCGAAAACGTGCCAGGGTCAACAGTCTCTAAAGTCGTCAAACTACATGTCTACGGATTCAGTTTTCCGATACGAACTCAACCGTATGTCCAAAGTTGGATTCTGGCGGGCCGTGCACAAAATTGCCCGTTGAGTGGGACCGTGGGGCCCGCAAAACGACGTCGATTTCAACTGGCTCAGAATCGGACCAAACTTGGCATGCAGGACCAGAAAAATGATACGGTTCTGTTGGCGCAAGTTTTGTCTCGATCCGACGAACGTGCACAAAGTAATTGGAGAATTTGCAACGTGCACGATACGGAGAATTTCGACGGATACGCATCAAATTCGTCGCGCACACGCGACCAATTTGAATTCCGTCAAAGCCCACACGACCACTAAGCCGTTACGCAGCTTTCGATGCTTACGGTGCATGACCACGTCGCCCGGAATGGCGGGACGGACGTCGTGTGGATGAATTTTCAAGTTTTGAAAACAGATTTTTCTCTAACTTTGGAAGCTGATTTCTTTGCACACAGTAGATAAAATTCGAAACTATAAATTAGGTTATAAATCCCTATATGTTGTCTAAAAAGTTGTTCAAATAGAATTTCTAAAACGACACTAGATCGATCGTGATCGATCTTCAAATATGGGTAGTTGGACTGAAATTGTCCTGTTTTCTGGATAGGTTTTTGCCAATCTTCGGACTCATTTTACGAGGCGTATAACGCAAAATAAATCAAAGTATTCGAAGGATGTCGGAGTTGGTTATATCGGGATCGTACCAGCATTTTCAGGACGGGAAACGATCGCACGATGGTTGAGCTATCGTGCCGCGAAGTCGGGGTCGTGCAGCCTACCCGCTGCTGTCGTTCCGCTGCATCCGAGCGCTCCCGATGTGTCCAGCCGGCCTTGGACGGCCGGCGACGGCCTGTGCGGTGGCCACGGGCGGCGCGCGCGCGTGGAGAAGGAGGCGCATGGGGTCGGTGTTCGTAGGGATTAGGGTTTACTCCCTCGTGATCGCGTAGTATATATACGCCTAGTTCAGAAGCTCGAGCGGGTGCTCGGCTGGGTTTGGGCTCCTTGAGAGCTCGGGTTAAGGGGGGAAAAAGGCTTGGGGTTTTTCGGGCTGGGCCCACTGTTGCTACTGCTATGTCTCTTTTGGTATATCGTGTGAACAGAAGAGTTGTAGAGTTATATATTATGTGTGTTTCTTTTGTTATAACCCTCATATGATTTTACAGTTGCTCAAGGAATTAGGGAGGGGTGCGCGTGGGCTTGTGGGGTCTTCGTGGCCCATGTGAGCTGGGATCAGCTCTCAGCTGACCGCTCTGGGCTTCGACTGTTACTGCTTCTCTCTTCCTTTGTTTAATTCTTTTTCTATTACTAATGATATTTATTATCACTAATGCAAATATATATTTATTTATATATACCATTATATATATATATATATATATATATATATATATATACACGTATTTATTTATATATATCATTATATATACTTCTATAAAATGTATATCACTATACATAATATTTCTATTATATATACCAATATATATATCACTAAATATATTTCTGTTACATATATCACTATATATTTATAATATATTCCAGTATATATTTATATGTCTATATATAATAATATTTAATAGACAAAACTTAATATAACCAATAATAAGTAAATAATTATTTATAATAATCTAAAACTATTAAAATAAAAATATTTCAAAATTTTCGGGAAGGGGAGCTACAAATCTACCCACCTTAAAAATAATTTCGTCCTCGAAATTTAGGGTCAACTTCCATTTCTTTATTCTCCCCCTATCTGATCACCCTATGCTAAATCCATAAATCGATCTATCGAATATACACTTGCAACTCGTCAATAGTTGATCACAAAATTTACTAATGTTACATTTCTAATCCTCCAATGCCAGAGTTCTTCAGTCTGTAATTGTAACAACCCCCTCCGATCCTTTAGGTTAAGTTCTCAAGGTTTAACACCAAGAGTGAAGGCCTCAAGTTTGGTTATTTGCATTATTCACGACAACTTCCATAAACTTGTATTGCTAGTCGTCCTAGAAGCTTGCTGAACTCATATAAACCCTATGAAATTTCAACCCTTACCACCATTTACTATAATCCTAATCGTTATCCTGGAACTTTTTATCACTCGTACTTATGCAGTTCCATCGTAACAATCCTCTGAGATTGAAAATCTTCTCATCGAAATTCTATTTCAACAATAATCTTTCTACTACCATTTTGGTCTCTAGCAATATAATCATCAAATCCCAGTCTGCTAACTTCTATCAATACTTTCAACAAGAATTTGATCACCAAGAACCAGATAGGTGATTCGGAACATATAACCACCTTAACTTACGCTACTTCATCAAAACTTCAAATTCTCAATAGATTCTATCCTCTAAAGAATATATATATTTTTTCTCAAATATAATAAACTTCATCAATGTTCTTCACAATTAATTAACCACCAAGAGTAAGTCGCGGGAATCTCTACCCACCTTTGGTCACACTACTTCCTCAAATCTCTTGTCGCTAAAACTTTATAATCTTCCAGCTACTTGCTAAAATTGCTACAAATGGACATCTACTACTTTTGGCCCCTATAATCCTCTCATATCTATCAAATAACCCAAAATCGAACAATCAACAATTTATACAAGTAGTTAAGAAATATTGGCAAATTCTAATAAGCACGACTATTCGTCGCTTCGAAGTAGGAAGGACAGTAAGGCAGAATAATCGGGAGCAACTGTGAAGTTTCAAGAGCAGTGGAGAGTATCCAGTGTTACAGATAGGAAGAAAAGTTTATGGACTACTGCCTTATTTGCTAGGTCGGGCTACTCTAGTCTAGTCATTTGCCAAATCGAAGAATCCTTCGTTTCTTAGAGGGCTTGCAATCCGTGCAATACGAAAATTTCGTTCTCGAAATTTTAAATAAGGTTCTATAATAGAACGAAATTTAGGGAGTCAAGATCGTGATCTTTCCCATGGTTATTTAAACACACGAGCAAGGGATGAAACGCAATACAAATTCGTATCATGACTCCCGGGTAGATGGAATATTGGTTACGAATGACTTCACGATCTAAGAGGGGAGACCACATAATATATATAGGGACCTATTTCAAATAGTTCGATTTATAGTCAATTATGGTGGTGTGCATGGATGTGTTTTACTAGGTCTTAATGGATTCCCTAATTGGACACCAATCTTTAGTTGGATGAACCCTGGATTTCAATCTATACGGACCGAACAAGGTCCCAACGATAAACTATTTTTTACTAGGTTATGGTATCCTAGAATAGGTTTCTATCCAAGGGTTGAGCTAGTTGCCCGTCAAGTTGGTTAGCTTGGTCCCTAAAGCCCAAAAATGCATCTTCCGTGGCTTTCGTGTTTAAATAGCCCGAAAAGACACAATTGAGTGACACACTAGTGACATGTGCGTAGTGGCTTCAAGTGAATCACAACCATATATTGGGTCGAAAGATTTGAGTCGAGGTTGAGCCTCTAATGGAAGTCGGGAAACCTTCTGCTATTATGGTAAGGGTTATAGCTAGTCCTTTTTACCTGAAAGTCGTACCATAAACATAGAGTACAAGGGGTTGAGCTTGAGTGGGACATGATATACCTAGATGAAGGTGGACTCGTCTAGAACTTGCATATGAAATTTGTTGGAAGGTAACAGCTGGTCTTGTGCTCCGAATATTAATGGCACGGCCGGGGACACAAAATGATCTAAATGAAAAGTGGGAGTCCAAGGGCACTAATCATCACCCCAGTGGAAAATTATTCTAGTTAATCGATAATCTTCATATACTCCCAAAAATTTTAGGAGGCTTACAGTCTACCCACCTTAGAAAATAGGATATGGTTTTAGGAATGATGTGTCACAAAATTCCAAGTCCAGATATTGTACCTCGGCTCTTGTTAATAAAGGATGAGGTACGGCGTAACGGAATACGGTAGATCTAGGTCAAGTCAAGGATCGTTCTTCAATAACTGGAAAACGAGTGTGTACGACGACACCTGGTCGATAAAATTGAATGACCTACTCGTCCCTAGTATACGAGAGTTATCACGGGGTAACCAACTCTAAGGCACATCATAAGGAAAGGATTCTAACAACTAAGTCGTGAATTTCTATTTGTGTCAACCTGCCAGACTATCGTCACAAGAGTTCTAGTTGAAGCAAGCTTCAAAAATGATTAGAGACTCACAACATTCGGTCTCTGGAGATTAGGTAGTCTCCAAGGTTGGCATTTTGACTAAGGATTAAACTCTACTCATTCTCCAATTCGGATGGCTAGAAGGACCCAATAACAGTTTGGGGTCAAGAGGAGAACGCGTAACTCAATCACATGGCTAGCCGATGATAACTATACTTGTGTATACAACTACCATAGCCATGGAGATACGCGGTATCTCTCTACCAATTACGAGCTTCTGTCTTTCCAAATCAGTGAAAGACAAAAACAATAAAGAGTTCAAGAAAGATGTCACTGAATACAATCACGTGATTCAAAGGCGAACGTATAATTCAAGAGGAATTGTCAAGCATTCGCGGATGAGACCCTAGAGACATCTATATCTCAATCCACGTAGGATAATTAAATAAAGTGCGAACCAAATGCATCATGGTTGATCAGACCATAATACACTGATTCTGATTAGGCAATAAGTTAGCAGGCGTCCCCACTAAACATATGCCTCGAATCAAGCTCGATAAAAGAGTAAGCTTGCAAAACTAGGCTGTAATAGCAGCGTTGGTCAAGATAGTCAAGATACAAGTACGCAAGATTTTTGAAAAGAGGCACAAGTAGTTCGAGTTTAGAGAGAATCAAAACTTACCGGTGTCCTTGCTTATACAATCATTCTAAAATGTTTCTGTCCATAAGGTCTTGGTCAACTAATGGGTTATAAAACTCTGGATTCTATATTCTCGGTAACTCATTAGTGTCGGTCAATTACCTCGTCAATAGATCACAAGGACCACATAATGCTAGGTTGGGAGACATGCTACACAACTTACAAAACTTCCACTAATATTGGCTTTGGATCTTATGGGACATACCTGGCATTGTCCTATCCTCCATAGTATCTTAAACTTGTAATCACGTTTGAAGTCATTTCACCGAGAGTTACGCCTTGCCTGTACACTCGTACGATGCTAAACACTTGGTTCCGTGCCTCAGAGGTGATATCCTCTCAGATACTCTACCTGTCACAAGGGTAACTACGATCAAAGAGTACCACTAGCCATAGTTTTAGCGACATTCTACGACCTATATTTTCTTAACTAATTCCAACTCTAGGGATCGTGCCTTGCCAGTGCGCTGCTGGCTGCAGTGGATCCATAATCTCCGTAATTCAAATAAATGGCGACAGTGCGCTGCTGTCCTGTCTTTATGGGTTAACTAACATTCATTTAACTATATCCTCAAAATTCATGTGATTCTAGAGATTCAAACATGTTGACTATGAGATAAAGCGTAAGTACTATAAATCATAACCCTTAAAATAAAAGGTGAACCGGGAGAAAAATAACTGAAGACAGAATACAAACATTCTAATATCTAATTCATATGTATTCAAACCATGGGAGAAAACTTTGGATCAGTCTACCTCGAGATTCGTATTTGAATAACCGAATCAGGAAGTATAAACTATTCCCTTACGGCAAAATAGGATTTTAAAATGGCAATTCAGACTAAGATATGGTGACAATATCTAAAGAGGCAAAAGAATGAATTGAATAATCTATCAAGGTTAGGTCATTAATTCTATGAAGCCCCGCCTTACCAAGGGAATAATCTATCCACATTGGACCATATAATCAAGAGGTAATAGTGTACCTATGGGGAGCTGATAAACTATCAAAATTAATAACTCCTCATCTAAATTGCATAGCCTATACTACCCATCGGTAAATTTGTATAAGGGACTCCTAGTTCTAGTCATTCTCTTAAATTAAATTAATTCTTAATCGTGAATGAGCATTTACTAGTCGCAGGCTCGCAATAGTACAACTAACTTAAGTACTATCACGAGTTCGCATGATTTGCGAAGACGACCTGCATGGGCCACCACAAAAACTTGTCACGACCCGCACCCATTTTTTTTTTAAACGGATACGAGACGTGTCCAAGCTAGCCTACGCCGCAGTGTCGGTGGTAGTACGCTGTCACGGCCATGAAGATCATAATCACAAAGATGCTCATTCACATAATTAATTTAATTTACAATGATCACAAGTTTTACATTTGCAGGAAAAATATAAACTTGTACAAATATTGAATGACTATAACTTGACTATCTAACTAGTCTCTAGGCTTCTGGCTGCAAGTATTCCCGTCACTCCCCAAGCTAAGTGAATCCACAGCTAACCTGAAAATGTTGGTTTCCAGTCAGGAATGGAACGAGCACAATTCACTGAATGCAATTTCAAATAAAGAAGATGACTATAAAACAAAGGTTAGACATCAATTATGAGTTTTGAAAATAAACAGGAAATATGAAAACCAATAGTAAATAAATAGACACAAAACACTCTCCCCGACTGTTAGAAGTACCTTTGATATGTGATCGGTCTCGGGACAATTATGCGACACTGTCTACACTGTCTAAAGTTACACTGTCTACACTGTCTAAGTTACACTGTCTATAGTTACACTGTCTAAAGTTACACTGTCTAAAGTTACTCTGTCTACATCAAATATTGAAATAAAGAAACATTGTCTACAAATTAATAATCATGATCTACACAGTTTAAATGCAATAATAAATCACTGTCTACACTGTCTACTTTGCAATAAATAAATCACTGTCTACACTGTCTACACTGTCTACACTGTCTACAAGAAATAATGAATCACTGTCTACACTGTCTACACTGTCTAAGGTCAGATCACACATCCTTGGTACTTCTCATTCCCGACTCAACAATTTATAATAGAAAATAATCACATAATCAATGGCCAATCAATGAAATATAGTGAAAATCAATATCGAAATGCAAACAATAAACTGTACTCGCCTGTGGTCCTGTGCTGGTGAAACCGATGATCCAAATCACTCAAAATGCCACAATAGTCAAAACCCGTACAACAGTCCCCGGAAGCTGAAACAGACAATACCAATGACCTCAGAATAGTCCAATTAGCAAGAATTGCCTGTCCTTAAGTCCAATTCTGGACACAGGGGCAAAACGGTAATTTCGGGCAAAAACGATGTCCGCCGTTGGATCCGCTTTGCACCGAAAACGTGCCAGGGTCAACAGTCTCTAAAGTCGTCAAACTACATGTCTACGGATTCAGTTTTCCGATACGAACTCAACCGTATGTCCAAAGTTGGATTCCGGCGGGCCGTGCACAAAATCGCCCGTTGAGTGGGACCGTGGGGCCCGCAAAACGACGTCGATTTCAACTGGCTCAGAATCGGACCAAACTTGGCATGCAGGACCAGAAAAATGATACGGTTCTGTTGGCACAATTTTTGTCTCGATCCGACGAACGTGCACAAAGTAATTGGAGAATTTGCAACGTGCACGATACGGGGAATTTCGACGGATACGCATCAAATTCGTCGCGCACACGCGACCAATTTGAATTCCGTCAAAGCCCACACGACCACTAAGCCGTTACGCAGCTTTCGATGCTTACGGTGCATGACCACGTCGCCCGGAATGGCGGGACGGACGTCGTGTGGATGAATTTTCAAGTTTTGAAAACAGATTTTTCTCTAACTTTGGAAGCTGATTTCTTTGCACACAGTAGATAAAATTCGAAACTGTAAATTAGGTTATAAATCCCTATATGTTGTCTAAAAAGTTGTTCAAATAGAATTTCTAAAACGACACTAGATCGATCGTGATCGATCTTCAAATATGGGTAGTTGGACTGAAATTGTCCTGTTTTCTGGATAGGTTTTTGCCAATCTTCGGACTCATTTTACGAGGCGTATAACGCAAAATAAATCAAAGTATTCGAAGGATGTCAGAGTTGGTTATATCGGGATCGTACCAGCATTTTTAGGACGGGAAACGATCGCACGATGGTTGAGCTATCGTGCCGCGAAGTCGGGGTCGTGCAGCCTACCCGCTGCTGTCGTTCCGCTGCATCCGAGCGCTCCCGATGTGTCCAGCCGGCCTTGGACGGCCGGCGACGGCCTGTGCGGTGGCCACGGGCGGCGCGCGCGCGTGGAGAAGGAGGCGCATGGGGTCGGTGTTCGTAGGGATTAGGGTTTACTCCCTCGTGATCGCGTAGTATATATACGCCTAGTTCAGAAGCTCGAGCGGGTGCTCGGCTGGGTTTGGGCTCCTTGAGAGCTCGGGTTAAGGGGGGAAAAAGGCTTGGGGTTTTTCGGGCTGGGCCCACTGTTGCTACTGCTATGTCTCTTTTGGTATATCGTGTGAACAGAAGAGTTGTAGAGTTATATATTATGTGTGTTTCTTTTGTTATAACCCTCATATGATTTTACAGTTGCTCAAGGAATTAGGAAGGGGTGCGCGTGGGCTTGTGGGGTCTTCGTAGCCCATGTGAGCTGGGATCAGCTCTCAGCTGACCGCTCTGGGCTTCGACTGTTACTGCTTCTCTCTTCCTTTGTTTAATTCTTTTTTCTATTACTAATGATATTTATTATCACTAATGCAAATATATATTTATTTATATATACCATTATATATATATATATATACACGTATTTATTTATATATATCATTATATATACTTCTATAAAATGTATATCACTATACATAATATTTCTATTATATATACCAATATATATCACTAAATATATTTCTGTTACATATATCACTATATATTTATAATATATTCCAGTATATAATTATATGTCTATATATAATAATATTTAATAGACAAAACTTAATATAACCAATAATAAGTAAATAATTATTTATAATAATCTAAAACTATTAAAATAAAAATATTTCAAAATTTTCGGGAAGGGGAGCTACACTACCCATTTTTTTATTATTAATTGGAATTTTCCTTGAATTAAATAGGATAACCTATGTTTTCCTATATTTAATCATGGCCATTGATTTCCCTCAAATTAATCCCATCCCTACAATTTTTCTACATTCATATCAGCCAACAAATGTTTGCTAGCCGGCCCTAACTCCAATGGACAACAATTTTCTCTCTCCCTCTCATTTATTAACTTATCCTTTTTTTCTCTCTCTCTCTCCCACTCTTTTCCTACACAACCAACATCACAACAACAACACAGAACAACAACAGCAGCAACTACAAACACCATCACCACCACTCCCATGGCCCAACCATGGCAAAACTCGACCACCCTGGTCGGCCATGGCCGACGACCCGACCATCCTCCATCTCCTCATCTCCTTCCTCCTCCTCACAAACCAAGCCATCACCACCACCATCATTTCCGCCACCACCTCATTTCCGCCGCCATTGGCCGCGCATGGCCGCGCCTCCGTCGACACCCCGTCGCGTGGTCGCCGCCCCCTCGCCGGCCGACCACGCCCTGCCATCGTCGTCGCCATGCCCGGCCGGGGCAGCTCTCGTACAGCAGCGCACGAGTGCAGCCATGGGCGCACGTCGACGCACGTGCATGGCGCCACCGCCGGCGCCACCCGCCGCCGTGGATGCCGTGGTCGTGACCCCCCCGTGTCGAGCGAACTCCGGCGACCCCCCCTGGGTCAGCGTCTTCTCCTCCAGCGCGACGTATAGGCGATTCGTGCGTTTTGCACGACGTCCCGTCGTGACGCGCGCGAAATGAAGTTCGTTTTGGCGCCCCGTCGCAGCAACTTCGTGCGCATTTTCCCGGAGATCCGACCGTTGGATCGGCGATTTCTTCGCTCCGTCGCAATCTCGGTATATCCACCTTCATCCCTGTCAATTTTCGTCCGTTGATTTTATCGTTTGATACATCAAAACTGGCCACCAAGTTGACCGTTTAAATTGTATTAAATTTGGACAGTTTCGCGGGGCCAACTTCGTCAGCTTGTATCTCCTCCACCGCAGCTCCGTTTGGCGTGCTACCAGTTCCGGTACAAAGCTGGTATAACCCTCTTACTATCCCTCCAGTTTCGTTTCATTGTGAGCTTGTTTGATTGGTTGAATTTGACGCCAAAGTTGGTCATCCGAATTCGTAATTTCCAACTTGTAAAATTCCATTTTTGAACACGGGACTCCAGATTTCATTTCTGACACCACCATTAGACTTGTGGCGTCGTTCTGGCATGTTTTCATATAAAATTTGTTAGATTTGGAGAACATGGGCCCGGGCACATTTTTCGGTGCAAAGTGGGTCCCACATTCTGGGTCAACGGGACTTTTTGACGCCGGCTCATCGGAATCCAATTCCGGATGTACCGATGAGTTCGTATCGTCATTCTAGACTCGTTGACATATAATTTGCTAGATTTTGGTAGACATTGGGTCTGGCACGTATTTCGGTGCAAGTCGGATACCAATATCCGGGTCAACGGGTCATTTTGAGATCGGCTCATCGGAATTCAATTCCGGAGATACCGTTGAGTTCGTATCACAATTCTGGACTCGTTGACAGGTAGTTTGCTGAGTTTTGAGAACTTTAGCTCCGACACGTATTTCCGTGTAAACCGGAATTCCAAGTTCTGGTCAACGGACCAAATTGAGATCGGGTCAACGGAATCCAATTTTGGAGATACCGTTGGGTTCGTATCGACATTCTGGTTTCGTGGACATATAATTTGTTATATTTCATAGACTTATTTTCTTGCACATTTTTCGGTGCAAAACGGCTCCGACACGGACACCGTTTTGACCCGAAATTACCTTTTTGCCTTTGTGTCCAAATTGGACCGTTGGGTAGGCTATCCTAGCTAATTTGACCGTTCTGGACACGTTGGCGATGTTCATTTCATCGTCCGACAATGTTTGTTGATAATTCCTCTAAGTTTAACCTTTTTTATAATTAATTCACATAATGTTCGTATTTCGGGATTAGTACAACGAAACTGAGATCAGTCAATTCCGGTGATCTCACATCGCTGAAATTGACAAGTTGGACACGTGGATCACTATAATAAGATTATCAACCTTACCGATAATCCTCTTATCTCGATTTACGTGTCGTAAGTTTCGACGAACAAATAACGAAGTACACTTTATATTAGACTAGAATTGACCCTGTTTGACCAGAGTTGACCAGTTGACCCAAAGTCAACTATAAGTCAACACTAGACCTAGTTTGACTAGATTATTGACCGGAGTCGACCTAGAGTTGTTTTGACTTAGAAGAACCTAGAATAATATAGATTGCCTGTAGGGATTCATTTATTTAACTTGAACACCTTGTAACCTGTGTTGCTTTAAATAGGACTCTGTGGCTTCAGTGGGACCTCCTATACTTATCAGCTGTTCAGGTTATCGAGGCGAGTACATTCTCTGATCATTTCATATCCTTCTTAGAATTATTTCCTGCAGTAGATTACTTTACTTGTACTGTCACGACGGTCACACGGATTGGTACTATATGGATCCTTTCTTGAGATGTTATCCTTAGGGAGCATCGGGTACTCTATGTTCTGTGCGTTTCACTTTCATAGCGTATCATATGCTTCTTGGTTCTTTGATCACTTACGACATGTACCCTCATGATCGTAGAGTCTTCCTGGAATCTTACACTGTTGGGTATCCCCCAGAATCCCCATTTTTATGGGACTTACACTGTTGGGTTATCCCCAGAATCCCCATTTTTATGGGACTTACACTGTTGGGTTACCCTCAGAATCCCCATTTTTATGGGACTTACACTGTTGGGTTATCCCCAGAATCCCCATTTTTATGGGACTACTATGTATCACCTTCGGGGTCTACCACCCTTCGGGGGCTTACCACCTTCGGGGTCTATCACCTTCGGGGTCTGCTACATAGCATCATATAACATAACCTGGCTGGATCCTTGTGTATTGATCGGGGGTACGGGGGAGTATTACATGTTCATATTGTACTCTGACTCACTAGTCACTGCTAGTTCCCTATGTATAGTAGATATTTCTATTACAGTTCTCTCTCTGTTTTTATACTGTACTTCTTTCAGTACTTGTATCTTACTTTACTGCATGTTCATATTTTCTAACCTGCTATGAATTGTTGAGATGTACTGTGCTCGCTCCAGTCCTGACTGGACCTGTTGATAAATTTTACAGATAGCCTGGAGGTGCCTGCTAGCCTAGAGGAGACACAGTAGGGTTTGTTTAGGTAGTTATTTCATTTTTGTCTGGAGTTGTATTTACTTTGGGGATTACTGTATCTTTATTTGAGTTTTGAGATGTACTTCTGGGTTCATGTATCTTAGACACTTAGACTTCTATCTCCTGTATTTATTTTGGATTACATGTTTTATCTATCCTTATCATACTCTACCTTAGATGTGATTGAATTTGTATCTGCTATGTCACCCCCATTCGGGGAGTATAAACTGCTTAGCTTTATATTGTTAGATGTTGTGACCTAGGACAGCGTTCTACCGCCGACACTGCGGCGTAGGCTGGACGTCGTTACGTTCTCGTGCCCTAACTCTAGGGTGCGGGTCGTGACAATGACAAACTTCCATCCATAGGTAGACCATTAGAAAGAGTCACGATGGTTTGAGGGACTTCGGATGGACTAATCTCAACTTCACAAGTAGGTGAAGCAACATCCTTATCTCCAAAGGAAGTGCTCTCCAAACCACAATAAATGTCATCAACATCATCAATCGAACTAGATGTGGAAGTGTTAAGTTCATCAAAAGGACATCGATTGATTCTTCAACCATATGACTCTTTTTGTTGAAAAAAATAAAGCCTTAACTATGCATGGAATATCCAAGGAATACCTTCATTAGCTTTCCTTCACATTTGTCTAAATTATCCTTGTAGTTTAAAACAGAATATTTGCATCCAAAAACTTCAAAATATCAATATAGGAAATTTTATCAAAGAAAAAGTCATATAGAGTTTTCTTACAAAAATGTCTAGTCAAAACTCTATATACAACATAGCATGACGTATTAACGACTTCCGCCCAAAAATATTGAGAAAGCTTATATTATTTTAACATTAACTCTAGACATATCACTAGGGGTGCAACTCGGGAGGGTTGGATCAGGATTGAGGTCAACTCGAGCCCAACCCGATGAATCATAAGCCTAGCCCGAGCCTAAGCTCGACCCGACCTGGACTTCAACATATGAATCCCAAGACAATGTCCGGAGGATCGGGTTGGGTCGGGTCCATCGGACTCTAATATAATATTTGAAATAATTTCAAAATTATAAACACATAATCAAATAGAAATCAAGGCTCGATCATTATAAAATACAAATTGAAATACGATTTAGGATAAGGAGTTAAAGAGTTTGGGTATATATATACCCTTGTGGGCAGAGTTCAAATCCCAGTGGGAGCGATTTCGGAAACTAATTACAATTTTCAATATATATATATATATATATATATATATATATATATATATATATATATATATATATATATATATATATCGGGTTTCAAGTTTTTTGGGTAACCCTGACACTACACAAAAACGGATGATTTGCTACAGTTAGAGTTGTCAAACAATGACATAATAACACTTGCAAATTATCTTCCACATACAGGCATCTACTTCATTTCAAAATAGCTGCATGCCGCTCCCATCATATTGCATACTTGGCTCACTAGATGGGCTACACGTAGTAAATATTAGCATGAATCAGTTATTGCAAAACCTCAATGACAACGTAAATAACTTGAGCTTTCCTACTGAAGTGTCTGTCCGTCGAACCTGACTGGAAATCACCATGGGACTCGAATCTCTTGCGCATCATTGGCGAACTAGCATAGGACTCGAATCTCGTAACTAGATGCCCGGAAGCCAGGAAAGAAGCAATGATGAGATATAAATCATTTCTTTGGCCAAAATATTCAGTTTAGTTTGTGACGTTTTGAAATATCTTTTTATACTATAATTGAGAATTGAGATTGTAAGCTAGTAATAACATTTTTTTATCATAAGAGCTAAGCCATTGTAAGTTAGCAACATTGGGGTTACTTTTTGTTTCTTGATAGAATTTTTTTATGTAAACTCGATACATTTATTAGTTAATACAATTTTTATTCAGTTTCTTTTGTTATTCATGTTTATATGAAATTCCATTTTCATATATATTTCAATTTTATATAGAGGATGAACAGGTTTAAATAGATTTGATACGGATGAATTAATATTTTTCTGAATTCTATTTCTAGAAAAAATAACAGAAGTTAAGTGTTAAAAAAAATAGGGGCTGACCAGTTCACAAGTTATTTGATAGTTTTAGCCCATCCTTTTTATTTGATAGATAATAAATTTTGTTTTATTCAGCTAAAGAACGACAATCCAAAACTGTCATTTATATTTTGGGATGCAGTATTAATGACGGATGCTCTAATTTTAGGCATAAAGTTTAACACCAAGATTAACAACTTTACTAGGACCAAATCAATCCATGTGTATAACTTGAAGGGTTCTAGTACTGCTCACCATGTTTGTTGACTTGGAAGAGGACTTAGTCAACTTACACTTTTCATATTTTTCACATACCATGTCTTTCTTGAAGGATATATCCAAGAGACCTCTTACAAGTTTACTGGAAGCAAGCCGAACAATGGTGTCCATATTGGTGTGTCCTAGTCTAATATATCAAAGCCAACTTTCATCATGCTTAGCTACTAGACACCGGTCATTGTCAGTACCTTTAACAAGATAAAACACTTAGCTACTAGACACTTTATATACTAAGGTACCATTTGAGCTATCATAAATAAAACATTTGTATTTGACAACATTAACACAATAGCCATTATTTATAAGATGACTAATGCTAAGAATGTTATGCTTTAAATTAATAATGTGACAAACATTCTTAAAAAAGGGATAAGAAGGGAACCAATATTATTATGTCCAATAATATACCCTCTAAAATTATTACTGGAAGGAGACATATCCTTCCTTCTTTGTCGATAATATTGCTAATAATGTAGCACCTCCGGTCATGTGCCATGAGCAACCGCTATCGAGAATTCACTTGCTCCTGGCATAAGAGGGATGGTTCACCTACAATAAATATTAAAGATAAAACCTTTGGTACCTACGATTTGTTGGGCCCTTGAATGTTAGTCTTTAGAACCCATTTGAGCATTTTATATCAATTTATGTTCTAATTTGACATTGATATAAAGTATGATCAAGCATTCCATAATAGTTACAAATGATTGGTGTTTTGGTGCTAGTAGAGAGAAGGTGAGTGTTTTGAGCATAAAACTTCCTAACATGTCATCTATCATTTGAATTTCTATAATGGAAAGCATGATGTTGTGTAGTATTGGCATTGCATGTCTTCTTTATGTATGGTCTTCTATGTTTGTGACCATGTTGACCATAGTGTTGTGATGCATGGTAGTGTTTCTTTGTGTACGGTGTCTTATGTCGTGTTGTGTGTTGTGGAGCACATTTGTAGTGCTTCTACCATCTTATCTCTTGAATTTTACAATAAGCTCATTGTACTTAGTTGTGATTGACTCTTCTCTTTTGGAGTCAATGAGAGACTTGTTTCTAGCAATGTCATATCCAATCTTGAGAGTTTGACATTCAAAATCTTTGTTTTTATTTCTTCTAAAGCTTCATGTAGATTTAGTTTATCTGTTTCAATCTCTTCCGTGTCACAAACTGGGGCCTTACCCATCATCTCACTTATTACATTAATGAGACTTTCTATTTCATGATTGAACACTTTAATCTCTTTTAGAGATTTTCTAAATTTGCTCATCAAAATTTTAGAATCGTCATAAAGTTCAATAATACCTTTCTCCAATTCATCATATGTAAGAGTGTTTGTGGAGAAGTCATCAAGTACCTCATTGGAGTCTATTGCCATAAGGTAAATGTTTGCCGAGTGCCTAAAGTCACTATCGTTGTCGAAGTTGTTGGGAACAAAGCATAAAAACCGTTCCCCCAAACCAGAGAGTCCTGCGAGACAACCGAGAAAAAGCACACAAGCCAAAAACGTCAAACACAAATTACAGACAGATAGATCTTTGATGTGAAAAACCCAGATGGAAAAAAACACGGGACGATCGGAGTCCAACCCTGGAGAACCTCCACTAATGGAAAAAAGAGAATAAACCCTCAACAATCTCCTCCAAATCCAAACGGATCACCACAACTCACTTGAAAGAAAAAAAATTAATTGCAGGCTCCGAAGAACAAGAGATGTCGAAAAATTATTCGAAGCGATCTCTCCTACACAATAGTCCTCAATCCTTTTTCTCTCTCAAATATTGTAAAGCAGTCTTGCTTACCATTTTTTTAGATATATTTTAGGATGAGGAAACACCAAGTATATATAGCCTCAAACCCAAAACTAATTGAGGTATTCTACTATATGTAGGAATACTCAATCTAAACCATTGATGTATTCCTATTATATAGAAATATCCAATCCAACTCCATTGAGATATTTCTACTATATATAGAAATACCCAATCCAAATCCATTAGAATATTTCTATTATATATAGGAATGTCCAATCCGACTCCGGGGTGTTTTTCATATAGGTTAGGAACTGTTTGCCATTGATAGTAAAAGAACAGAACAATCATCGGAGGACTGAACTTAGACTCACAATACAAACTCGCTTGTACAAAGAAAGCCTAGGAACGAAAACCTAGGTACAACAATCAAAGTACAATTGTTTATTTTAGATTCTGGGGGCTGACGATAGAGGCTCGGGAAAGCGACGGCAGCTCTGCCTTACTCCTTGGACGATCGGATGCAGCCTTGGCTCCGGAGAAGATCTGCTTGGCGTTGAAGAAATGCTCTCCTTATTCTCTCTGTGCTTGCTTTTGTCTCTCCAAGTGCTCTGGTGCTCTTCTCCAAAAAAAGGGTCCTTCTCGCAAGGGAATGGCACCTTGCTATTTATAGGAGTGGGGATGCAATCATTAGGGTTTGCGATGATTGCCTCTTTGATATATCGACGGTTAAGGACCAATTAATCTGGGCCCTTCATTCTGATTTTAGAAAATCTAGGTAATTAATGTAGATTGCATCAAATCTCTGTAGACAATTAATGTTGATTGCCATAAATATTTGCGACTTGTGATGGCTTGCCACGTGTCTAATTTGCTCGATTTGACTTGATCTGGGCAATTATGGTGATCGTAACAAATCTGATTTTGTTAGGATTTGTTAGCACCCATAATTCTAGGAAGATAAGACTACCACGTGTCTCAATCGTCGTGATAATCGCCACGTGTCCTCCATTGGGTCATCTTGGCAGAGCCGCATATGAGTGGGCCGCATGAGGATGAACGGCCGCATGAAGATGGGCAGCCGCATGGGGATGAACAGCCGTATGAAGATGGGCAGCCGCATGAGGATAGGCAGCCGCATAAAGATGGGTGACCGCATGAAGGGGGCGGCCGCATAAAGTGGGTGGCCGTATAAATACAGTAGCCGCATGCCTCGGGGCTCGGTGGATTCAGCCAGCTGTGAAAAGATTTTCTTCTCTCCCCTAGGAACACGCCTTTATGTCAGTCATTATTGTACCTTTATGTCAGAGCTGTCATTTGTCAGAGCTGTCAGCCGTCAGTGCATAAAATGCAGCCAAAGATGTAGAGAAGAACTGTTTGAAGGCCACATGGCTTCTTTCTGAGCCGCATGTTGAATCTGGGTCGCATGGAGCTCTCAGAAATTTTGAGCCGCATGAAGCTTCCTGGGTTCTGTGCCGCATGAAGAATGTTTCATGACCGAGCCGCATGAAGGACGTCTCATGATCGAGCCGTATGAGGAATGTCTTATGACCGAACCGCATGAGAGATGTCTCATAGCCGAGCCGCATGAAGGACGTCTCATGACCGAGCCATATGAGGTATGTCTCATGACCGAGCCGCAAGAAGGACGTCTCATGACCGAGCCGCATGAGGAATGTCTCATGACCGAGCCGCATGAAGGATGTCTCATGACTCGCATGAGGAATATCTCGATCAACCTGTGCACTCTTTTTGTCGGCCTGGGTATCCCGAGCACACGAGTGCGTAGGTATCATGTTTGCTTCCTGATGTGGGTCTAGTAAAAACACTTGACCTCGATCTTTGTTGAGAGACTCTTGAGAACCACCCTGTCCGTTTGTCGCTGGGGGCTGGACACGGGCGGTTCTGTACAACTTTCCATCAGAGGCCCACTTAGCGGGACGCTCTTGATGGTCAGAGGTTGGGACAGCTGACTGAGCTCAATAAGCCCGCGCTGCCCTAGACTTCTTCGACTTAGCACCCGAAGGTGCGTAATAGGAAGAGTCCAAGTTTGGAATGAGGGAAGAGAAGTTGGTGCCCTTTTCAAAGGAGGCAAGGGGGCTCTATTTATAGAATGGAGTGAGCCCTTTCTTTTTCTCCTTTCCGATGTGGGACTAAAAGCAATATTTTCCATGCTTCTACAAGACCCCCTTCAAAGTTTTCAAATTAAAAATTTGGAATACTTTGAATAAGAAGCATGGAAAGTAGAGTTGTTTTGGTGTGGAGATCCTATCATAGGTAGCATGGATGTGATAGGTTTGGTTACTTCCGCTGGGGATTTTGTGTGGACTCATCATCCTTGGCATACCTTGGTTTTAGGTACGGATAATAAGTTGAGAGAGGAAACCATCATATTTACTCAGAGGTGGTATGGACATGGTAAATATAAGGTTGATGGTAGAGCTTTCCTACTCAGAGGTGATATGGACATGGTAGGAGTGAACTCGAATATATACATAGAACAACTCAGAGGTGCTATCAACGTGGAAGTTCTATGCATTGGGTGAAAGAATGCTATGGAACAGCTGGGCTCCGAAAGCATGTGATGATGAGAAAAGATGCGGATGTACTAGGGGACCTAGTACGACATTTGTGGTCAGCAGAGGATATTTGTGGGCCTATTATCCTTGGCGTACCCTGGTTCAGGATATGGATAATAAACGAGAGAAAACCAACATACTTACTCAGAGGTAATGAGGACATGGCAAGTATGGGGGTTTTACCGCGGAATCTTCCTACTCAGAGGTAATGAGGACATGGCAGGAGTGGACTCAGCGGAGGATATTTGTGGACCTATTATCCTTGGTGTACCCTAGTTCAGGATACGGATAAAAAGATGAGAGGAAACCAACATACTTACTCGGAGGTAATGAGGACATGGCAAGTATGGTGGTTTTACCGCGGAGTCTTCCTACTCAGAGGTAAATGAGGACATGGTAGGAGTGGACTCAACGGAGGATATTTATGGACCTATTATCCTTGGTGTACCCTGAGATTTTTTTTGGTACAGACAATAATTCGAGGGAGGACCAACATATTTACTCAGAGGTAATGAGGACATGGCAAATATGAGGGTTTCTTCGATGGAGCCTTCCCACTCAGAGGTAATGAGGACATGGCAGGAGTGGGCTCCATGAAGGGGTACATAGAACGACTCAGAGGTAATGAGGACATGGAAGCTCTATGTAGAGGGGTGATTTGTTTTTGGCGGAAGTGAAACGACTCAAAGGTAACATCGACGTGGTCATTTTGCAAATTTGTGGATCCGTTACCCTTTTTGTGTACTGAGAGTGCGGGTAGTAGATCATGAGGGAGGATCTCTTTCAGAGGAAATAAGTTCAGAGGTATAGTTATACATGACTTACTTCCTAAAAGAGTGACCGGAATGTAAGTTCAGAGGCACCTGCGGGTACATAACTCGATAATCTGGAATATTTGGATGTGAGTTCAGCGGTACCGGCGGGTACATGACTCGATAATCTAAAATTTGTGGATGTGAGTTCAGCGGTACCGGGGGGTACATGACTCAATAATCTGGAATTTGTGGATGTGAGTTCAGCGGTACTGGGGGTACATAACTCAATAATCTGAAATTTGTGGAAGATGTGAGTTCAGCGGTACCGAAAGGTACATAACTCAATAATCTGGGATTTTGTGGATGTGAGTTCAGCAGTACGGCAGGTACATAACTCAATAATCTAGAATTTGGAGAATGTGAGTTCAGCGGTACCGGAGGGTACATAACTTAATAATCTGGGATATTTGACGGCAGAATGTGAGTTCAGCGGTAGCAGCGGGTACATAACTCAATATGTTTAGAAATTTGTAGGCGGGATATGAGTTCAGCGGTACCAGCGGGCACGTAACTCATCACTTTGGCAGATTTGTAGTCGAGAAGTGAGTTCAGCTGTACCAGGGGGTACATAACCCATCAATCAGGGATATTTGGGGTCAGAGTGTAAGTTCAGCGATACCTGCGGGTATATGACTCACAATTCGAGATATAGTATCGTTTAGATATAGTACTTCTTGAGGAACTTGTCGTTGTTGTTTGTTGGTATTAGGGCGTTTGCCCTTATTCTCTTCATCGGAGATATGCAGTCCCAGTTGGCGAGCTTTCTTCAACTTGTCCTCTGCGCTAGTGGCATTGATGATGAAAGTCTTCCAGTCCTTAAACTGACTTTCGCCCATCCAGAGGCTGATCGTGGAAAGCAGCCTCTTTTGGCAAATTTTAATCAAAGAGGAATCAGGGTTGCCAGAAGGCAGCTTCATCGCAGTTTGGCGAAACCGCTTGATATAATTTCTTGTTAGCTCCTTTTCTCTCTTAACAACGTCCATGAGAGTGGACATTGTCACGTCTTGTCCAACTTCATAGAACCTCTCTAGGAACATGTGTTTGAAGCTGGTGAAGGAGTGGATGCAATTGTCCGGCAAGTTGCGGTAGTCGCGTAAGGATGGCATTGTCGTGAGGCAGATGGTCGGTTGTGACTTCAAAGTAAGTGATGTACCGGCTTGCAGATGTCTTTCCATCATATGGACTGATGTGAAATGGTTTATACTTTGATAGGAAGGGAACATCTCTCCATGCAGCGGGATACGGTTGTCGTGTCCTGAGGTCTTGGCAGTTTTCTCGGGCGTAGAACATGGCCCGGAGCTCCTGGACCTCTCTTCTTGCCTCCCTGGCTTCGTCTGCAGCGGTAGGAGCCGACATTTCAGGAGGAATATTGCCCGGGTTTGGTGCCGTTGAGTTTGAGTCTGTATTGACCACGGGGCCCAAATTTGTTTGGCCAGGCGTTCCTCCTTGCAGAGTAGGGAGGGCTACTTTGATCTCGTCCACGAATTTGACCAAAGTGCGCAGTATGGCCTCCAGAGTGTCGATGCGTTGGCGATTACTGGGACCCTCCTGGTTGCTGTCTGTCATGAATACTGTCCTCACATTAGGAGAAGTGGAAGGGACGGTGGATGACATACTCTCCGAATCATACCCCTATAATGAGAAGTCATCGGGGTATGTGAGAATGTCTTCCTCTGGTTCGAACTCAGAAGGAACAGTACCCCAAGCTTTCGAGTTTGCCTCGCCTTGGGAATTGTGGACCCCTCGGGGATATCAGGATTTGCTGCTGATGGGAGAGTTGTTTCTCTCAGCTCGTCTTCTTGGAACATCGGATTGTCGTGGAGGCTCGGAGGAGTGCTACCCCTAGTTCCAGCAACCCCCAGTGATGTGGACGATGAATCTTCCACTGTAGCAGATTTCGTCTTTGAACGGGTACCTTGAAAAACTCCGGTGGTGGGCACCCGCTTAGACGACAGTCTCTTAGTCATAGTGGTTAAAATCTTCGGGCTGGAAATATTTGTCTTCTTCCCTTTCCCATCGGCGGGAATTTTCTGAGCAGAGTTGCAGGAGACGACGGGAAGTGCCTCATCTTCTGAACATGGTTGTTGCAGTCTTTGGAAGACGGACTGTCGGTCTTCTCGTACCGTTGTGTTATTGCAACAGCAGTTGACGATGACTTGGGTGCAGTGACGTCCGTGGGAGGACTCTTTGCACCCCGAGGCCCCTTCTCTTTCCTTGCGTTTGTGGAGGGTAGCCTCACGCAAGTCAGACGGGTCTGAAGCGGCTATGTTTGCTCCCTAGATTTTGGGAGACTTTTGGGAACCTCTCTGTCCGTTTGCTGTCGGGGGCTGGACTCGAGTGGTTCTGTACAACTTCCCATCAGAGGCCCGTATAACAGTATGTGGAACGCTCGGATGGTCAGAGGTCAGATCAGCGGACCGAGCTTGCCAAGCTCGTGCTGTCCTAGACTTCTTCACTCTAGTGCGTAAAGGCACATAGTGGGAAGAGTCTAAGTGGTGCTGGAGAGAGTCAGACATGTCTTCTTGGGAGCACAAGAGATCAGGCCCGTAGGAGAGGCGGTCGAAGACTGAGCCGCGTGGAGCAGGCGACATGCGGCTGAAATCAATAGTCTTCATGCGGCTGGCAATCGTAGCCGCATAGGTCTTCTCTATGCAGCTGGAAATCCTGGCCGCATGAGTGTTCTCCATGCGGCTGGAAATCCTGGCCGCATGAGTGTTAAGCATTTGGCTGGCGGTTTCGGCCGCATGGTCATCATTCATGCGGCTGGCAATCTTGGCCGCATGAGTCTTCATTTTGCGGCTAGTGCCTTTGTTCGGCTTCTTCCTGGAGCGCATAGAATTACTCTTTGCCCCTGCAAGTCCAGCATCGTAGTGCTTTCCTCTGCCGGACTTGGGGACAACAGAGTCCTCTATGGCTTGAAGTGGGGCCGCATGAGAGTCGTCTTCGCCGTCTTGGACAGCAGAGAGTACTCCGTCCAGAGCTTGGGGAGGAGCAAATGACTTTGGCCTCCACTCCTTGAGAGCCTTCTTTGTGCGAGTTCGCTTCTGGACCGGGCCAACGCTTCCTTCAGAGAGCATTTCTTCAAACGCCTGTTGGTCGAAGCGGACAACCATCTTCTGTTGTATGGAGCCAAGTTTTGCTGCATCCGATTGCGTCACCAACTCCCCAGCCGTAGAAAAGTTTGTCCCCAGCAGAGTCGCCATCGTGTTTGTCATTGATTGTAAAAGAACAGAACAATTATCGGAGGATTGAACTTAGACTCACAATACAAACTCGCTTGTACAAAGAAAGCCTAGGGACAAAAATTTAGGTACAGCAATCTAAGTACAATTGTTTATTTTAGATTCTGGGGGGTGACGATAGAGGCTCGGGAAAGCGACGGCAGCTCTGCCTTACTCCTTGGATGATCGGATGCAGCCTTGGCTCCGGAGAAGATCTGCTTGGCATTGAAGAAATGCTCCTCTTATTCTCTCTGTGCTTGCTTTTGTCTCACCAAGTGCTCTGGTGCTCTTCTCCAAAAAAAAAGGGTCCTTCTTGCAAGGGAATGGCACCTTGCTATTTATAGGAGTAGGGATGCAATCATTAGGGTTTGCGATGATTGCCTCTTTGATATGTCGGCGGTTAAGGACCAATTAATCTGGGCCCTTCATTCTGATTGTAGCAAATCTAGGTAATTAATGTAGATTGCATCAAATCTCTGTAGGCAATTAATGTTGATTGCCATAAATATTCGCGACTTGTGATGGCTTGCCACGTGTCTAATTTGCTCGATTTGACTTGATTTGGGCAATTATGGTGATTGCAACAAATCTAATTTTGTTAGGATTTGTTAACACCCATAATTCTAGGAAGATAAGACTGCCATGTGTCTCAATCATCGTGACAAGCGCCATGTGTCCTCCATTGGGTTATCTTGGCAGAGCCGCATATGAGTGGGCCGCATGAGGATGAACGGCCACATGAAGATGGACAGTCGCATGGGGATGAACAGCCGCATGAAGATGTGCAGCCGCATGAGGATAGGCAGCCGCATGCTGACGGGAGGCCGCATAAAGGATGCAGCCGCATGAAGATGGGTGGCCGCATGAAGGGGGCGGCCGCATAAAGTAGGTGGCCGCATAAATACAGCAGTCGTATGCCTCGGGAGTCGGTGGATTCAGCCAGCTGTGAAAAGATTTTCTCCTCTCCCCTAGGAACACGCCTTTATGTCAGTCATTATTGCGTCTTTATGTCAGAGTTGTCATTTGTTAGAGCTGTCAGCCGTCAGGGCATTAAATGCAGCCAAAGATGTAGAGAAGAACTGTTTGAAGGCCACGTGGCTTTTTTCTGAGCCGCATGTTGAATCTGGGTCGCATGGAGCTCTCAGAAATTTTGAGCCGCATGAAGCTTCCTGGGTTCTGTGCCGTATAAAGAATGTTTCATGACCGAGCCGCATGAAGGACGTCTCATGACTGAGCCGCATGAGGAATGTCTCATGACCGAGCCGCATGAGAGATGTCTCATAGCCGAGCCGCATGAAGGACGTCTCATGACCGAGCCGCATGAGGAATGTCTCATGACCGAGCCGCATGAAGGACGTCTCATGACCGAGCCGCATGAGGAATGTCTCATGACCGAGCCGCATGAAGGATGTCTCATGACTCGCATGAGGAATGTCTCGATCAACCTGTGCACTCGCTTTGTGGGCCCGGGTATCCCGAGCACACGAGTGCGTAGGTATCAAGTTTGCTCCCTGATGTGGGGCTTGTAAAAACACTTGCCCTCGATCTTTGTTGAGAGACTCTTGAGAACCACCCTGTCCGTTTGCCGCTGGGGGCTGGACACGGGCGGTTCTGTACAACTTTCCATCAGAGGCCCGCTTAGCGGGACGCTCTTGATGGTCAGAGGTTGGGACAGCTGACTGAGCTCGATGAGCCCGCGTTGTCCTAGACTTCTTCGACTTAGCACCCGAAGGTGCGTAATAGGAAGAATCCAAGTTTGGAAGGAGGGAAGAAAAGTTGGTGCCCTTTTCAAAGGAGGCAAGGGGGCTCTATTTATAGAATGGAGTGAGCCCTTTCTTTTTCTCCTTTCCGATGTGGGACTAAAAGCAATATTTTCCATGCTTCTACAGGAACCCCACCCACTCCAACATGAGTCACTAGCTTCGCTTTCACACTAGATGCTAATGTTGATAAACTTTCTCGATGAAGAACTACCTTTGCTAGGTTTTTATACCTACTAGAGATCTTCTTCGTCACGGAAAAATCCTTCTTGCTGTGTCTGGACTTCTTATAATTTTAGCAAGTTGGTTCTTCATCAATGTCCCTCTTTTAACGAATTGCTTTGGTGAACTTTAGGAACTTCTTGAAGTGTCTAGAAGTGAGGGCAATTTCTTCGTCATCAGAGTCCTCAATTTGGTGTCTACCTTTAAGGAGTGCTTTTGATGGTTCAACTTTAGAGAAAGGGCTTTCTCTTTCTCCTTCTCTTGCTCTTTTCACTTTTTCTGTCTTTTGTATGGAAGCTTCTTCTTGGTCCTTTATGTCCAACATGAGCATCTCGTGGTTCATAGTTGTGAGATCATTTCTTTCGATGATTGCCATAGCTTTAGGATTCCTCTCCTTTATGAGCCCTCTAAGCAATTTTCTAATTTTCTCATGCATAGTATATTCCTTGCCATGATACATAAGATGATTAATCACATCAAAGAATCTAGTAAACATACTGATGATAGATTTATTTGGCTTTATTTTAAAAGTCTCATACTAATATTAGACTCCTTGACTTATGATGTACCCTCGTGCGTGACCTCAAGATGTCTCCAAATATCGTGTGAAGTTTTACATGTGGAGATCCGATTAAACTCATTTCTATCGAGAGCACAATAAAGGGTGTTCATTACTTTTGAATCAAGCTATCCGCCTTTTTTTTTTTTTTTCTCTTTTGGTATATTTGTCGTAAGGTTTGTCACTAGTTACTCCATCAACAGTGACTTGAGTTTTTTTTGTATCCATTAGTGACGCTAGTCCAAAGATCAAAGTCCAAGGATTTTAGATAGATGCTCATCCTAGCTATCCAAAAATTATAATTGGTTCCATAAAATAGAGTGTGTCAATTTGGAAGTGTAGTTTGTTGTAAACTTAGCTTTATTGATGTCTTGGGACCACCTGCCCAACTCTGTGAGTTTTTAAACTATTTTGAATTTATCACAATAATATATTTATACATAACTATTTAACTATATTTAATTTTTCTCTAACATCAAATAAATCTTTTATTATAGATTAATATATCAAGAATTAATCCAAGGTTGTCACGACCTGCTCTCGAATAATCGGATACGAGTCGGACACGCCCAACCTACGTTGGATGACGCAACGTAGTAAGCTGTACAATTCTAAGGAAAACTCTAAGTCACCAGATAAAATAAACATCACAGCATCTATAACGTCACAGAGAGTCACTACAATACTAGACATTATTACAATTTAAAACAATAATACCGGAGACAAATCTGGTAGTAAGAATAAAGGTAAAACTCATAATACAATTATCCAAAGTAAAACTCTAAACAATCTAGACAATGAAGCTAAAATTGTAGCCTCTAAGTCCTAAGTCATGGTCCATACTACTCAGCTAAAATCCCAGACTCTGGCCCATAAAGGTGAATAAGATTCTCAAGTATACCTGCAACGTATCCAGTCAGGAGCGGAGCAAAGTACAATTCTACAAAAATCAAACAAGTACAACATGATGAAGAAATAAAGTACAGGAGAACATGAAGTACATGAAAAGTAATGCATAAACTGAACCTAAACATGAATAATCTGAACCTGAACATGAATGTATAACAAGAAATCATGACATGTGCACTATTTTGAAATACATACTAGAATATGTGACCGGCTGGGGGTAAGCACATGAAAGCGGGTATGGCTTAGAATCCCACGTGCACGATGTGAGACCTAAGCTATTCACAATTCTAGGTTGGACTTTGGTCACATATCTGTAGTATTTTTCCTCCCCAGGTATAAGTAAAGAACATGAACATGAACCAGAGTACAAGACCATATCGTGTCGCAATGTGTCCAATATGAAAGTAGAACATGACATGAAGTAAATGAGACAAGATCATAGAACGTACTTTCCTTGCTCTGGAAGATCGAGAATAGAAAATTATAAATCTCTATGTCCACCTGAATCAATTGGGGTTTAATTAAAGTCTAAAGCCCTAACTAGCTTATTTACTGCTAACCATAAATGCTAATCATGTACACTAGTCATTTATCTATAAACTAACTAAAGTAATCTTGTTAAATTATCAACTTACCATTTAATACTAAAGATAGAAATTAATTATGTAGGAAGATAGTTTATACTAAATTAAAGGCAAAACGATCATACTTATTAACCAACATAGATAGATCTTAGAAAAATCATTTTAGTAAGATTTATAACAAAATAATTATTGAGACTAGCAATAGTGGTATAACCTGGTCATAAAAATATTTTACTAACAAATCTGAACTAAGCCAAATCCACAAAATAAATAACAGCCCGACATAAAGCCTGGCCCGGCTTAGTCAAGTGCAAAGCCCAGACCTTGACTCCATCTGCAAATGTTCGCACTGTTGCTTGCGATATTTCTCTATATGACTTCAACATCTCACAGAACCCATCAAAGTGCAACTGAAAGTTTCTTAACAAAACCTACAACTATCCAACACAAAGCCTACCAGAATATACAAATCATAGGCCAACATATACAAATTAAAAGCTTCAATATACAACTCAAAGCTTCTGCAAACCCCAGCCTCATTTCTCCTCAATAATGCTCAGTCACAGGCCCATACACTCAACAGCTAACCGAATTTCAAATGAAACCCAGCAAGCTACACACAAAGGCCAAGCCCTATCCAAACTTACACATGACACCCAAGACCAAGTCAGCTCACTTGTGGCTCAATGATGCTATTAACTGCTTTGGCACCAAACTCATATTCTAGCAGACTACATACAAAACTAAAAGCTAATTAAAAAATATTTACACATCTGAACCCAACAATATAACTAAAGTCCATAGATTAAAAATCAACAGTTTAGAATATACAATCCAAATGTTTAGTAGGACATTTAAACCAACTGTCCCACCAAGTACATTCAGACCTCAACCCATGGTACAGAGGTTCAATACTCCAACCTAGTCAATCTCCTGATTCCCCACACCTGACACTGACTCAAACAATGCTGGACACGAACAACTCTAGACACTAATCAACGCCGAACACGAGCAAAGCTTGGACACGACCAAACCTACAGTCTCCCCATTACCCGATCCTGTTCAATAGTTCTCTTACTTAAAAATTTGCAGCAACAAAATACAACAGCGAGAAAATTTGATTAATACCTGCAGGGAAGAACCCAAACCAAAGTGGCAACACGCTTCAAAGGGTCGGACACAGCGTCAGTTTGGATACATAACTCCCTGAGGCAAACGATCAAGCACCTGGTGTGCAACATCAATAATCAAATGCAAAGATTGACTCCATATTTTATTTCCAAACAGAACATAGGAAATCATTCAAAAATCAATAGAAAACGATTCACTACTCTTCCAGTTCAACATCCTGATACAATCTTCTTCCCGAAAAGAAAACTAAAACTCAATCAATCATCAAGAACACCACAGCAACTATGACAGATCGAACAATTATAATCGAGACTCACCTTTACTCTGTTGTTCACTGGAATTTTAATCGATCAACTAAAAACGAACAAGCCAACTCTGCTCACGCCTTCAATTACCGATTATACAGGAATTTGAACTAAATAAGCATTCCGCATGAAATTGGAGTCAAAACTTACTAAATTTACTAGATCGACAGGGACAAAGTGAGAAACTCGCGCTGGAGGAAAGAGTACAACACCGGAGGAGAGGAAGTAGTCGAGAAAGAGTTGTTCGAGTCGTGCTTGAAATAACTACGCCTATCCATCGCTCGTCGCCGCTGGGAAAACCGATCTGGAGTGTATTGCAGTGTGCGCCGAAGCTCGACTCACAAATCTGCTGAAACAGACGAAATCCCTAAGAAAACAAACGCCAGAGATGAGATCGGATCGTCGAAGAAGAAGGCCGGCCGGACAGATCTCAATCGTCGCAGAGATTGCACGGCTCGTCGTCGAGGAGGAAGAAGAGCCGTCGGAAGAAAACACCTAAGCGCCGAGAGGAGGTGATCCCCATGCTATCGTTGTCGAGGAGCAGCATGGGTGCTTGATGAGGTGGTGGCCGGCTCAGCCATGGCCACCCTTCCATGAATTTAGGGTTAGGGTTTGGAGAGATCGTGGTAAGAAAGGGAGGTCGGGATAACTGAGCTTATGCTCTGTGAATTTGGAAATGAGCAAAATGAAAGTTGGCGAGAGAGATTTTTGAGTTTAAATAGAGTTTGTTGGAAGGTTAGTTTCCTTAGAGAGGAGGAAATAAAATGGGGGGAAAAATTAGTGATCCTAATTTTTGAGCTATTTAAGAAAGTGAGTCGGAAAGAGAATGTTGCTTGCTTAGAGAAAAATCTAACTTAGAAAAAAAGTTTATGAATATATAACCATTTCTCTCCATAGAAAATCATAATAATGCAAAAATAAATATTTGCAAAAATTCTAAAATACTAGAAAAATACCATGTTTATTAAATACTGGAAAAGTGGGGTTACAAATCTCCTCCTTATAAAATTTTGTCCTCGAATTTTCAAAGAGTACGGCAAGATATAGAAATGACACGAAGTTCAAAATCGGTTAGGTACGAATGTAAATACGCTCGATGACTAGGTATGAATATCATAAAGATTTGAAGTGACTTAGCATGACAAAATAAACGGGTAACATGACACGGTTGATAACGATAAAAAATTAGTCATGCACGAGGTGAAATGAAATTTAACTACGACTTAGAAGAGTAAAATTATCAAGGCACGAACTTCTTCGCATGACCAAAATTGAGAGTTTAACACGATTGAAATAGAATAAAATATGAAAGTCACGGTTAGATAGGCATGATTAAGATCAAGTTTAGACAAAACACGATCAAAATATAAGTACGATTAATAGAAAAATCTAGTGAACGGAATCAGAATCTAGCAACAAGTATTTATTAAGAAAATCAAATGATTCAACGATAAAATACAAGGAGAAGAAAACGGCAAGGGTTGATTGAGAAGATGTATGAAATCTACCGAGGAGGTGTTATTACCAAATCAAGGTGAGAGTGCAGGAATTTTGATTCGAGGAAAATCAATAATCATATGAAATAGGATATAGTTTCTATGATATCTGAAAAACATATATATATATATATATATATATATATATATATATATATATATATATATATATATATATATATATATATATATATATATATATATATATTTGAAGTCACTCTACTTAGAATTCATGCCTCGCTAGTGTGTATCTGGCTGTAGTAAACTTTTGGTTCCGTGACTCAAATAATGATATGTTACCGAATATTCTATCACCTTTATCCCTTTTCAACAAATATTAACGAAGCAACTAAAGAGGTCAAAATATGAAGAATTTATGACAAAATCTTAATAATACCTAAAAGCCTATGAATATCTGAAATTACTTCAACTTAGAGCCCATGGCTCGCCAGTGTGCAGCTGGCTGCAATGAACCCGCAGTCTACATAATCCAGATAAATAACTGATGTGCACATCTGCCACGTCATAGTAGTTCGTCGAATATTTTTTCCATCTTTATCCATGAAAATTCCAAAAAAGTTTATGAAAATTCAAAATAAATTCTAATAGTACAAGTCATGATAGAAAGTGATGTTATCTGCCCTTTAGAAACAAGGAGTTTTACTAGGTACTAAGAAATGACCAAAGATCCAATAACGAGTATTAGGTACTAAGGAAACAAACAAGGAGATTTTAAATCTCGAACAGGAAACAAAGTTTCAAATAGTAACCGAAATTTCAAATAGAAAATAAAATCTTGAATGACAACCAAAATTTCATATAGGGAACAAAATCTCGAATATGTAACCGAGTCTCGAATGGTGAATAGGAAGCAAAGTGTCGGATAGAAAACAAAGTCAAAAAATAAGAAACAATCTCATATAGGATATATAAGGACCCTAATTTTTGGGAATTATTTTTTTATTTTATATGATTTCTATTTATTAGATTAGATTATATTTTACATTATGACTATAGATGTACATTTTCGTATCTTTGAGTTTTGGAGCACAAGACATGCCTATCTCTCGAAACGTCCTTCATGAGTTTTGTAGTAGACAGGTTGACCTTCAATTTGGTATATCATGCCCTATCCAAACTTGTCCCCTAACATCCTTTTGACTTCGCGCAACTTCGGATCAATTTAGGCCATTCGATCGATTATCGTAATCCTAGACCTAACTTCCAACTTGAGTTCGGGACTCGACATAGATCAAAACTATTGACCGAATATATAATTTTGACCCATTTTGTGCCTATGACACACATGTCAAGGGTGTGCCACTCAATCGAGTTTTCATGTGCTATTTATTTGTGAATGACACAAAAGACTCATTGAATGATTTTCAGATTAGATTTGACTAGAAAATATGTAGGAACCCTAACATAGCCAACCCCGCTTGGTAAAGCCACATTAGGTTGCCATGATCCAGTAGTATTATTTTTGAATTACTTTATAGGGTTTTGTCATCCAAATAGGTATATGCAATTTATTATATATATGACTATATTTATATAGCATAATACTATAGGTATATATACATATATATTTAATTGTTTTAATTATGAAAATATAAGTTTAGGACTTTAATTAATATACATTGCTATACAAGGCTTAAATAAGGTTTTATATATGTATGTACATAGTTATATAATTATATGAATACATCCTTATACGATTTTAAATATATTTGTATATATATTATTTTTAATTATTATTTAGTACTTGTAAATATTTATGCCTATTGTATATGTATATACTTTATATATACAACCATATATATA
Organism: Iris pallida; assembly: GCA_029216955.1. Classification (NCBI taxonomy): domain Eukaryota; kingdom Viridiplantae; phylum Streptophyta; class Magnoliopsida; order Asparagales; family Iridaceae; genus Iris; species Iris pallida. Next base: position 83,218,382 of record JANAVB010003400.1, read on the forward strand.
TGAATATATTTTTGGGAATAAAACTATATATATTTTGATATGTATATAAGTATATATACTAGTGTATACATATACATACATATAAATACACATATATTTATATATTAAATAAAACCTAATACCTAACATAATAAAATATATTTTTATATTAAATAAAACCTAATACCTAACCTATTCTCTATCCTCTCTGCACCTACACGAGTACACGCCGCAGCAGTAGCTGCAACCTTTGGCTGCCACCGCCAGTCGCCTCGTCGCACTGTCGTGCACCGCCCTAGCATCGTGCCATCGCCGGGCCACCACCCCCCACGCGTGCCAGGGCAGCCACGACAACAGCCGCGACAACAAGAGCAATAACAGTAGTGCCGCACCGCTGCACGTCGTCCAACCAACTCTGTACAGCCCCGTGACACGCACACGACCCTGGGTGACCCCCTAGAATTACGTCGTCATCCCCGACACGATACATAGTCAATTCGTACGTTTTGCACGAAACCCCGTCGTGATGCACGCGAAATCGAGCCCATAATTTTGCCTCATCGTAGCAACTTTGGGCATGTTTTCTGGAGAATCCGACCGTTGGACCATCGATCCGATTATTCCGTCCCAATATCGATATATATCCCTTCACTAGACTAAAGTTTGAACCATTAATTCGATAGTTTGATCGATCAAAATTGGCCACCAAGTTGATCGTTTAAAATACGTTTATTTTGGACAGTTTTGTGGAGCCAAATTTGTGGATTTATTCCTCTCTCTTCGAAGCTCCGCTTGACGAACCAAAAACTCTGATGCGTAGAAGGTATAACCAACTTTGACCAATAGAATGTTAGTTTCATAAGATATCGTTTGGTTGGTTGAAATCGACGCCAATGTTGGCCGTTCGAAATCGTAATTTTCAACATATAAAAGTATAATTTTGAACCCGAGCTATCGAATTCCAAATCCGACATCACCATTGGACTCGTGGCATCGTTCTGACCTAAATTGATATATAGTTTGTCAAATTTGGACAACCTTTGTCTTGACACATTTTTCGGTGCAAAGCGGGTCCAACGGCGGATACCATTTTGACCCAAAATTACCGTTTTGCTCCTGTGTCCAAAATTGGACTTATAGGTGTTTGTCATTGATTGTCGTGGAACATAACAATTTTATAGAAGGACTAAACTTTGACTCACAATTACAAACTCGCTTGTACAAAAGAGAGCTTAGGAACAAAACCTAGGAAAAGCAATCTAAGTACAATTATTTAGTTTAGATTCTGGGAGGTGACGGTAGAGGCTCGGGAAAGTGCTATCAATTCTGCCTTACTCCTTGGACGATCGAACGCAACCTCGTCTCTGGTGAAGAAATGCTCTCTCTGCCTAGGTGTGTATATATCTCTATGTGTGTCCCTGTGCAAGGGAACAACACCTTGCTATTTATAGGAATTCATGAGTAATGGGATGTACAGCCACGTGGCTAATTTTGGGCCACATCCTTGTAACTGTGCCTCGAGAAGTGGGCAGCTAGGGATTGGTTAAGATTGATCATGATCTGTTTGTTGCACTAAATCTGAACTATTAAGACTTGGTCAATTTCTGCCACGTGTCTCAACTGCTACTCTGTGGCGAGCCGCATGAATGATGCATCCTGGCTGAGCCGCATAAAGGACTGTCCCATAGCCCAGCCGCATGAAGAGTGTCTCATGACCGGGCCGCATGAAGGTTATCTCATAACCGAGCCGCATGAAGGACGTCTCACAACTGAGCCGCAGGAGAGTGGTTTCATGACTGAGCCGCATGAAGGTCGCATAGGAGATCCGCATAAAGAATTTTCTTTCGAACTTGTGAACTGTGCCAGATATCATGAAGATTTTCTCGTCTTTTTAGAAGCATGTCACGTCTTTTCTTTATGTCAGAGCCATCATCTCTGTCAGAGCTATCGTCTTTATGTCAGAGTAATTATAGCCAGCTGCTTAGGCTGATTTTGAACCGCATAAGGCCGCATAAAGCTTTCTGAGCCATATGAAGCTTTCTGAGCCGCATGAAGCTCCCAGGGACTTTGGGCCGCATGAAACTTCCCAGGTTTTGAGCCGCATGAAGTTTTATGTTGATTTTGGGCCGCATAGAAATTCCTATTCTTTTCCATGCTTCTACAAGACTCCCTTAAAAGTTTTTAATTTGTAAAATTGAAATACTTTGAATAAGAAGCATGGGTATGTCCATATAAGACTTTGAATAAGAAGCATGGGTATGTCCGCATAAGCTCTTCATGCCACATAGGCTTCTCTGGCCGCCTACTGGTCTCGTGCCACGTAGGCGTCCCATTAATTGTTTTTTGTTTAATTTGATAATTTAAAGCCGTCTTTTGGATAGAATCCCAAGAGTCGGTATTAAATTTTTTATTTGCTTTGATGATTCGGAGCAGTCTTTTGCATGAAAGGGGATAGAATCCCAAGAGTCACTTTTATCCTTTAGGCAGAACGAAATCCAAAGCGGTGTCTATCGGTTTACACGCCTCTGCCAGCCTATAAATACGAGTAGTTTTTAAGGAGAGAGGTTCCTTCTTTCCTTCTTCTAATTTTTTGTTGCCCTAGTCGTCGTATTCTCTTCTCTCGATCATCCATGGCTCCCAAGGCTTCCTCCAGTGCTGCAGCGAAGGGCAAAGGACTTGCCTCCTCGTCGAACACGGCGAGTTCGATTCACCCCGACGTTCATCCTTCTATTAATGTTAAGAGCGTTGGAAAGAAACTGCATGAATTCAAACCCTAACCACAATGGCTATGTCGCATGTTTTATGCGCGGGCCTTTCTCTGTTATGCCTCTGCATAGTTGATGCTCTTTTCGTCTTCACTAAACTATTCAAGTTATGTGTGATAAATCTGCATAAGCTGTGCCGTAAGGGCCGCATGAACACCTCATGACTGAGCCGCATGGGGTATGCTTCATGTCTGAGCCGCATGAAAGATGTCTCATGACTGAGCCACATGAGGGATGCTTCATGGCCGAGCCGTATGATAGATATCTCATGACTGAGCCACATGAGAGATGTCTCATGACTGAGCCGCATGAAAGATGCTTCATGGCCGAGCCGCATGAGAGTTGCTTCATGACTGAGCCGCATGAGAGATGCTTCATGGCCGAGCCGCATGAAAGTTACTTCATGACCGAGCCGCATGAGAGTTGCTTCATGACCGAGCCGTATGAGAGTTACTTCATGGCTGAGCCGCATGAGAGACGTCTCATGACCGCATAAGCACCTTATGAACTGAGCCGCATGAAGACCCACCTAACAGAGCCGCATAAGCTCAAAAAATATTAGTAGTTTTTTCTGACTATCTTCTGACTTCTTTCTTTCTTCCTTTTCAGTGAAGTTGCCAATCAATCCTTCGAGAAAGCTTTTGGTAGGTCAAGCTCAGTCTGCTGTGGGTGTGAGGTTCGACCATGTGGTCGATTATGTGTCAGCCCAAATCACTAAAGATCAACCTGAGGACAGACCGAGGGATATCAGAAACCAATCCTTATTCTTTCTCTCGGGCATGATAAACTCGGGGAAATTAGGGGGCACACATCTGAAACCCGCGTTCCTCTTTGGGGATGCCCTAACTGTAAAGAACTTTAGCGTTCTATATTTATCTGAAAGTTGGAGTTTTTCTTCCAACAGGATGACGATCCATATTCCTCAGATGGAGCGTCACTTCCCGCTGTCTTGGTTCAATATGCTGCCCGTCGACAGAAAAATGGTAGACTCGCTAACCCTGACCCAGCAGGGGATGTTCGTGGATGATATTCACTATAATAAAACATCGAGGTCGGTAGTTACAAGTAAGATACAGATCAGCCGCTCTGTGATGGTTGTGGCCTAGGGCAGTTTCATAAACGTGCAGGGTCCCAACTTTCGGTTCTCCAAGCTGACACTTTTATGAACCAGATTGCTCAATAGGGGTCCTACCCCACTGGTCGACTGTCGCTGTTGAACTGGATGAACCCCACCCCTTCATGGATCTACTTGACCTCGTAGATCTTGCGGACATACAAGGATCTCCTGCTCTAGATTGGTCTTTATCATGCCATACGGGGCACTTGTTATGGTCTGCCCATAAACAAGAAGCTGTTCATGGCTTTTCTTAAGATGTACAATCGTCGCACGGTGACCTTCTTCACACCTGGAGGGGAAATGGTATTCGCTCTCCATGAGATGCGTGAAGTCTCCAAGCTGCCTTGGGGAGATGAAGTTTTTGAAGCGTATACCCCTACGAATGAAGAATTCGAGGAATTAGAGCGACGGTTCCCGAGTTTTGTGGCTGTTTACCGAGAACTACTATGTCACCATAGTACGTGCCAGTAGATGTCAAAGAAGAAGAACGATAGCTCGGAAGGGAACCTTCTACACACCAAGACCTGGCTCAGTTACCTTTTTTGAGCTAGGAGCCTCAGGCCGGGTTTCTCCTCGAAGTCCTCGAACCTGGAAGGAGTTGCAGAACCAGGTGTTGACTGCCAAGAGGGTGAAAACCACGGGTGACAGATTTGGGAGCCAATCTGACACCTTTAATTACTTTTATCAAGATACCCAGAAGATGTCTGATAAGGCTCTCCTGGCAGAATTTCTGATGGTGTGGTTGCGGAACTGTGTAGTTCCGGGAGGGGCGGGTGCTATTGAGAGAATCAGCAGTAACCTGATCCTTTCTGCGGTGAAGCTAGTCTTTGGGGCTAGACTAGCTCTTCTCCCTGCCATGGTATGCAGCATATATCATGGCCTCCGCACCTTCTCGTCCAAAGTCATCGCTTACAATACGGCGAAGGATTTTGAATGAATCGAGCTGCCCTACCATTATCTGATGGGGTGGCTATTAATGTATTACCAGTCTTTGATGAGGCCTGGCCCAGAGGATGACGTGACTGCTGATGATGCCTTCATCTATCAGTATCGTTGCATGCCCTGACAGTACACTACCATGGCCGCCTGTCGGATGGCGCTGGCACGAGTGGACATATACTCCTTTTTCGTGTTTGTTCCTCATTTTACTGATGAAGAAGTAAGAGACGTACATCTTGATGGTGCTGTATCTTCCAAATTCTTGTTCGAGAAGATGCTCCTCTGGTTGCAGAACATTTGCCCTACACATCTGGTGTATCGCAACCGCAATTCTGCCTTTTTGGAGCCTTACTTACCCAGTCGATTCTTCCGACAATTTGGGTACAGTCAGATATTCTTGGACAATCCCAGCTTCTGCCTGGGTTTTGAGGGTAGCATTCTTGACGGCATCCGGGCTTGGCACTACTATAGCGTGGTTCACACCCGTGCCACCATCTTCGTTCCCGATGTTGGAGAGTCGGAATACATTTTGTACGTGGCGGCCTTATACCATGTTATGTTGAATAAGCCCCCAAGAGATTTTGACCCAAGTACCAGCTTCATTATTGGTACTGGCTTGGAGGAGAAGCCAAGGACTAAGAAGGGAAGGACAGTTGATGTGTCTGACTCAGAGTCTACCAACGTGGACGAAGAGGATGACCCTGATAACTTGCCTCTTCCTCTTGCAGATGATTTGGTGGCAGATCAGCACCCTGTTGCGCCTAGTCTTTCACGAAAACGTAGCAGGCGTGAATCCTCTGTCGACGGCTTGACTAACTCCCAAAAATGGGCTGCGGTCAAGCCTCGCGGCCGATCATTAGGGAGAGAAGTGAGGACGTCGATGCCGTTTCGGAGGTGAATCGAGTTACGATCCTTTTTTTGTTCTTCTTTTCTGAAATATAATCTGATCATTTTCCTTTTCTTTGTAGGCGTCGGGAGAAGTGAACTCCTTAGAGCCGACTACCGCCTCTGAGGTTGACCCGGCTATAGCCGCCTTAATTAGTGCTATGACTGCCGAGCTTACTTCCACCAGGGTCGTCCCGGCGACGGCTGAGATTCCTCCTGCTGCTGACATCTCAACCTGGGGAGATATAGGCTCTACTAAACCAGTCCCGGAGGATGCTGAACCTCAGCCGGTTGATGCTGACCCAATTGTATCCACCTCCGGGGCGGCTGTGGTAGAGGAAATAGCTACAAACGGCTCAAGTGTCAACGTTGAAGAGGATACGGTGACTGTGAGTGAGCCTTAGCTTCAGCAACCCTCCCCTGGCAAGCTATATCATGTCTTGACTAGAAAGGAGGTTCATTTGCTCTATCTTTATATCCTTCGGGTTAAGTTGATAGATGGTTGCGCCGGACATGCAGGTCCTGCTCCTTCGCTGTCGACGACGGACATCATCGGGGGAGAAGTCATCAGAGGAGATCTAGTGGGAGAAAGTATGCCTCCTCCTCCTCCAACTCATATCGAGGGACCTCCTGCTGGATCGAGTTCAGGAGAACAAGTAGCGGGACGACCGGGGTGGGGAGAAATGGTCCCTGCACCCTCCTTGGTTCATGTGGCTCCAACACCGGAGGTCGACCTTTCTGTCCTGCCAAGTCTCCGGATCCTTCGGGCTGCGGAGGAGGAGATGACTGCTATTCAGGTGTCCTATCGCTCGGAACTTGTTTTCCTAGTGATAGGGGCGTCAAGTTCTGGGGTATCTTTCTCACAACCGTCTTCAACTCTGCCAGCTACTCTTCCGTTGACATCGTCTTCTTCAGAAGTTCTGGATGAATCGTCGAAGGACGTGATTAATAGTTTCTACCGCTATCTGAAACGAGAGGTCGGAGCTGTCCTGGAGAGGGGGACATCTTTTGCATTGGCTCGTCAATGTGCCCGCGGTCAGATTAAACTCCTCAGAACACTCCCCGGCGGGGCAGGGATGGTCGAGCTCCTGGAGCCAAAATTAGTAGAAGCTGATCAGCTCGTGGCTCAGTTTCAAGGACTGCGACAAGTCGATCTGTCTTTAGCAATAGATCAGGAGCGCGCCTTCCTTATAACAGCCATGGAAAAGGTAAGGACGGTACGGGATACGTCCAAGCCTGCTTTAGTGAAGGACCTTCGAGATCTGTCTCTGAAGTACGATCAACTAAGCCGTAGAGGAGAGGACTGTATCGCTCGGGAAGAGGCCGCATCTCGTAGGATAGCCGATACCAACGAGCAGATCCTCCAGCTTCAGAGGAAATTTGCTTCTTTAGAATCTGAGCTCCATGCTTCCCACAAAGATAAGGAGCTAATTCTCCCGGAGACCGACCAGGTCACCCGAACCTCTGATGCCTTGGAGCGTGCACAGAAGAAACTTGAATACGGTTGGCAGGCACATGCGCATCTGGAGAATGCAGAGAGGTTGACTCAAGAGGCTGAGCGCTGGGCCAAGCTGAGGATTGAGCGGTCGACAACCAAGCTGAAGGCCCGGCTCAGAGAATTATATGTCGCCGAACCATAATCGGCTTTTTCTTTCTTTCATTATTATGTTCCTCCTTATTTTAATAGGGATGTGGTCCCAGAAAATGTAGTACTCTTGATTTTAAATGAATGACTATGTTTACATCATCCTTTATCTGTTGTGCTTGTACCGTATCTTTGGTATTATGGTATTTGCCCCACTGGGGGACTTTTTGTTGACCTATTACCCTTGGTTTTAGGCATGGATAATAAGTTTGATAGAGATACCTAGAACAACTCCGTGGTAAGGTGGACATGGAAGTTCTTGGTAATGGCGAAAGAATGTCATGGAACAGCTGGGTTCCAGAGGCATGTGATGGTGAAAAAAGAGGCGCATATACTATAGGACCTAGTATAACATTTGTGGTCAGCTGCAGACATTTGTGGTCAACTGTGGATATTTGTGGGCCTTTTATCCTTGGCGTACCCTAGTTTTGGGTACGGATAATAAGTCGAGAGAAAACCAACATACTTACTCAGAGGTAATGAGGACGTGGTAAATATGAGGGTTTTACAATGGAGTCTTCATGTTTTACTTAACAAAATGCCTTGAGGAATTGGCTTTTGAAAATAAAACGAGAAAAAGTACAAGAAGTACAAATTTAATTCTGGGAAAGTATTGCTGTAGAAGTCTGATTCGTAAATGATCACTTTGTTCCTTGGACCATATGGTGATGATGAAGATCACTGCTTGAAGTAGAACAACTGGAAGAACTAAGTCACCAGAAAGGTATCGACGCACTTGGGCACTGATGGCGAGGCCAAATGCTTTCCTGCTTTGCTTCACTATGTTCTGAAAGAAAGGTTGAAGAAGAATGCTCTGGAGAATCAAAATCTTTAAGTTCTGATCTCTGTATTCTCTTCTGTCTCCGTCTCTTTGTTATGAGAAAAATAAGTCTATTTATAGACTTGGGCTCTTGTGCGTAAAAACTTAGCAAAAGTTCCATCTTTACGCTAACAACTGCCATCCACGATCGAAGCCAACCTCTGCATATGTTGACATGTGTCCCATCATTTCAGTAAGAATAGGATACATGTACACACGTTCTTCGAGAAGAATGGCATGAAAGCCATGTAGGCAGACCACGTTCCAAGCTGGTGAAGGAGAATAGGGCGTAAAAATAGCCCCAATGTACTCTGAGCGTAAAACAGTAGATTTGGCGTAAAATAGCCTTGACATAGACTTCCTGCGTAAAGTGGTTGTTAAATAACCTTGAGCGTAAAATAGCTCAAATAGACTTTACGCACACGTCAGCTGTTGAGCGTAAAAGCTCGTATAGTCTTCGTGCGTAAAAGAAGCCATAGTGTGAGCGTAAAGTAGCTCAATCCACATATTAAACGACAACATTGGTCTCTGTATAAAACAAATCCCTTTGTGATATATTCTATCATTAAGATCTCCATGTCAGAGTCTGCATTAAATACGAGATTTGACAGTTTTGTCCAGCGTAAGAGTGGTTGATCCGTCCTTGGCGTAAAATCATGGGTGTAGACCCGAGCGTAAAGAGATCAGCCTGCTTTAGGCGTAAAGTGACTAGCCTTGTCTTGGGCGTAAAGAGTTTAACCGCTCTGTTTGGCATAAAACCAATCACTTATGAATGAAATGATCCATCTCTTTGACTCTTTTTCTGAAGCACTTTTTACGCTCCTACAAGACCCCCTTCAAAGTTTTCAAAATATCTCCAATATTTGAAACACTTTGAACAGAAGCGTAAAAGTTAAGATTTGACCAGTCAGCGTAAAATTTGGGATACGCAACCGTCATCCGCGTAAAAGCGGGGATGTCTAACAGTCGGCGTAACATTCGGGATATCCAACAGTCAGTTTTTAAATATCTCTATAAATAGGTTTTTCCAGAGAGAGAAAACACTTTTACTCATCTTCTCAAATTCCTTTGCCCTTTCTTTCTTCGAAACCCTCACTTTGATCTGATGGCTCCAAAGAAATCATCCACCGCCAGCAACAAGGGGAAGAAACTTGTCGCCGATTCGTCGTCGGTTGACCATGCGAAAACTCCCATTCAGTCATCAACGCCACATCGAAATCCCAACCCGGCTGTAGCTCCGCCTATGATGGGTAAAACCCTATTCTCTGGCTGGAAGAATCCGTCGAGGAAGAAGAAGATAACCCAAACTTTCAACTTTTTACGCCCACGTTGTACATATTAGCGTAAAGCTGAAACAACAACATACGCCCACGTTGCTCGTGTTAGCGTAAAAGATAAAAAGAATACGCCCATGTTACACGTGTCAGCGTAAAATTTAGATTTACGCCCATAATTAATGTGCTAGCGTAAAACTTAACTACGCTCATGTTCATACATGCCAGCGTAGAAAGTTATATTACGCTCATATTACTATGTGGTAGCGTAAAATTCATCAATCACTGGAAGACTTTGTCGAACAAAGACTTCATAAGCTTTCATCAACTTTTAGTAAGCGTAAAAGTCAATATCTCCAATCATAAAAAATTTGAACTAACTTGACCTTTTTTTGTTATTTTACCAGTGGATTTGCAAGTTCACCCTCTCGCAGAAGTTTTTGGATCGTCAGTCGGCATGGTGGGTTCGAACTATCTGGAAGATTTATCTCATGTCCAATTTCCTTAGTCGAACCCTGAATATCCAGTAGAGAGGGCACAACTGATAGCAGCTCAAGGGGATAGAATGTTGTTATCCATGGTAGACGGGGAAGTACTGATGTCGCTAGATAATCAAAAATTCCTGAAGCCAGCTTTTTTATTTGGAGATGCGATAGATTACAAATCACAGACTCATCCCAAAAAAGAGGCTTGGGTATTTAAATCTGGAGAAAGGGTAATGTATCTCCCGGACATGGACAGAGATTACCCTATATCTGCTTTCGTCCATGCTAGCCATTACCGTCAAATGCTATGGAATTTGACTCCCCGTAGCTATGGTAGACCGGGCAGAATCATTTTTAGAAGGGAGAAGGCGAATGACATGGGTTATCATGTTAGTACTCCTTGTGGTGGTGTTATTCCATTTTCTGGACTAATGCCTGGGTTTACACCGAGCGAGGATTCATCTCTCATCCAGCCGGTCCAGGTTCCCATGTTCATAAATAGATTCATAAGGAAAGGAGTCTTATATCCTCAGACCAACCCTAGGCTGACAGGGTGGTTGACCCCTTATAGTGGTGACTGGATCCAGATCAGCAACTGGGTCATGACACACTTTAAAACCGAATTGGACGACATCGGTTTGTATGAAGCAGTAGCATCTACTAGTTATGGCATTCCACCGAATGGCAATCTGTTCTTGGCTTTACTAGAATTGTATATGAGTTCGACGAGAACTTTTGCAACTCCGCATGGTGAGATGGGTCTGGCCCTTCATGAAATGCAGTTTATCTCGAAGCTACCAATGGGTGAATTCCTGTATGAAGAATATATTCCCTCCAATCGGGAATTGGCAGAAATTCGGGAGAAGAATTCCGAGCTGGTGCAAGTCTACGAAGAACTTATGTGCCATTATCTGATCTGTACCAGCATATATGAAACCAGATCACATTTGGCATATATTACAAAATGGACAACTTATCTATTTTATCATAAAAATAGAGTGTCCAGGACGGAGAAGAGCAGGTTTCGAGAAGATAAGACTCAGGTCATCAAGCCCTGCTCTATCATTCCTGCAGATTTAATTCAGGAATTGATGGTGTCGCAGAAAGCTCGAGACCGATATCTGTCTACCAAAACTGGAGATATCCCTGCGGGGACTGAAGCTTTAAGCTACCTGAGGCAGGGTAGTCAAAAGATGGCGAAGAAGGCCTTGTTGGCGGGCTTCTTATCCTTATGGCTGCGCAGATGGGTCGTGCCAGGGATCAGCACTGTGGACCGTATTCACCGCAATGTATTGTGGCCAACGGTCTGTCTGGTATTCAAGAACAGAATTAACCTGTTATCGGCAATGGTATGCCGAATAAATGCAGGTCTACGGGTTTCTGGTGAAGAACTGATCAATAATGCTCCTCACAATTTTCCACGGGTAGAGTTACCATTCACCTATCTGATAGGTTGGTTATTACACCATAATTGTAATTTGTTGCCACCATGCCCTGAGGATGAAGCTATGATTTTTCTCCAGAAATTTAGCAAATCCATGTGGAGAGTTACAACGTTGGCAGATACCCGAGCAGCATTAAATTATTCGCATGGCTGAAATTTTTTCTGCACCAGACCACCAGTTCCGGCTGACTATCTTGGTATGCAATTTGAAGATAGAGCAGATAAACCGGCCTTGTTACCGAGATCTGTCTACCGATGGCTAGTGTACATCAGACCCTCTCATCTGATGTACAGGAATGAAGATAATTATGCATTCTAGCCTTATTTGCCAAGTAGGTTCGCTCGTCAGTTTGGATATGATCAACTTCATGTTGACAATCCTTCCACTAGCTTCTATTATTATGGGAAGCTAATCGACGGTGCACGAGCATAGAGATATTTTGGAGCTGTATGTACTGGCGCTAGATTCACCATATCTACAGCCACTAGTACAACTGAGCTACGTATACTTCATACGTATGCTCATTTCTATACGTCTATCCGTTCTTTTGAAGACGGTTATAGTATGCAAGGAAGTCTTCGGTGGGCTCAAGAGGGAAACGTTGAAGAGCCTATCAGGATAGCCCCTGACATACCAGACAATACTGCCGTTATAGATGAATTTCTGGCAGTAATTCCCAGAGGAGCTGGGGACGTAGCCGCGGGACCAATAATTATTGGAAAGCCCCGCAAATGAAAACAGAATACAGCTACCGCTTCTCCGGTGAAATCTCCAGAGAAGAAGAGAAAATCTACCGCCAAAGGGCCTTCCAAACCAAGAGCCCACACTCCAGAAGATGACATTTCGATTGAAGAAGATCATCTTGTCGGTTCTTCCTCAGTCCATCCTGGAGAAGGATCTTCAGCCCCTCCACCAATAGTTGGTTCAGGAACTGTAACACTTTTGTCCCCTGGACGTCTTAGCACCTCACTCCATTTATCTTTGCCATCCAAGGCACAAGCTACAGAAGGTGCTACTACTGTATCCACCACTGATCAAGACCGCATTCCATCAGACTAGCCAGTTCTTGACTTCAAGGATGATGACTGGGATGGTGATTATGATACATATCTTGAAAAAATGCACATATTCCAAGTATTATACAAAACCTATACGGAATTATATATCATGATTTTGTATACTAACTTATTCTGTTTGTTTTGCAGATGTCATAATTGCACCAAAGCCTATGGTTCCTCCTCCTCCTCCTCAAGAAGAAGACATTTATAGGGAAAATAAGGAATCTGGGGAGGAAGCTTCTCCTTCAGAAGATGCAGACGCCGAAGAGGAGGGAGTACAAAAGCATGAGATGGAGCCTCAAGAAGAACATCCTCCATCATTTGAGGTACAACAATTACAATCTGAAGTGTCTTCTCCTGCTGAGGACCAGCACAAAGAGAAGACTAGAGTCGACCCCAATGTAGGTGATGATGGGGCTACTGGAGGAGAACCTGACTTGAACAAAGAATCAGCTGCAGAAAGTTTTACCACAACTGAAGCAGTAGAAAATCCTGTGTAGCAAATGATTGAAGAAGATGCTGAAGGCATGCTTGAGCTACCAACAGAAAGTGGGGAAGTTATAATAACATCCTCTACTATTGTTACTGATCCGGTACCAGTTTCTAACAAGCCAATGCCGGAACCTGAATCAGCTCCTGCAACTGTTACCCCATCCATCAATACTACCGCCGCCAGAACTCCAGAAATGGCTGGAGTAACAAATATTGAAGACATTGCTTCTGAAAATCCTGGAAATCAAGCAACAGTAATAACAATAGCTCCATCTCAGCTTATTGTTATACCAACAATATCTGCAGATATTGGAGATACAATCCCTGAGACTTCTGAGAATCAATTGGCTATGACGGTAGTAACAGCAACGACTTCGTCTCATCCTGCTGTCATGCCAACCACATCTGCTCCAGATCTCCAAAGAAAAGATTATTAGATATTGTCGCCACACCAAGCTCCAGCGTAGAGATGAATCTCCTGGTTAAGATTCATACTGAAACTTTTTACAAAACTCTGGCAACTTTGATAAAGATGGTCCTGAATAAAGGTCTCGGCTATGAGATTTTGAAGACGGCAATGGCTTTGACTATCAAGAATGTTGCCATGTTCAATGATGTTGAGAGAGCTACCACATTGGAGAAATTGTGGAGGACCTTGAGCAGCCGATTGGAGAATATCTCAGGCTATCAAATGATACTGTTGAAGGCCTCATTCAGGAGGAGTATGAAGCCTTAACAGCTGATTATCTTGCTCGAGAGACTACATATAATACAGCTCTCCATGAACACAGTCTGAAGGTTGCCAAAGAGAAGGCCTTTTTGACTGGCATAAAACCTGTACTATATAGTCACAGAGTGGCTTATGATGCTTTGAACATAGATATTCAGAGCAAGAATGACAGAATCCGCGAAGTTGAGGCAGAGCTAGCTTGCTTGAAGGCTGAAAGGGAGAAGATGATCGATGCTTGAAATTTGTACCTCACCCAAAGCTCAATTTTAGAAGAACAAGCTTTTGGGGCTGAATCGACCATCAGAACCCTTGATGAAGCCAAGGACAATTTGATAATCACCTTCGCTGAAATTTTCTGTATTTGCACCACCGAAGCTCGACGTGCAGAGGCTACCAAGAAGGTTATGAGTTCTCATTGCAAGCGGTTAGAAGAATTAAAGAAGTTGCTTCAAGATGTTTCCACTCCACCTTAAGAGAGTGCTTTGTCATCTTTCCTCTTATTCATTTTGTAGTGATTCCATCAGAAATGAATGAAAGATTTGTTTTGTGATCCTATTGTTTATTTGAATTTTAAACAATAGGTAAGAGATAGAAAGCACTTATCAGAGGTAATATGGACGTGACAAGTCTTTTAAACTCAACGTATTATATCTATCCAGAGGTAATATGAACATGATAGATAATGAAATCTTGTTTTATATGAGATAGAAAATACTTATAAGAGGTTATATGAACATGACAAATTTTCTAAACTCAAAACATTATATCTATCCAGAGGTAATATGAACATGATAGATAATGTAATCTTGTTTTCTGTTTAGAGTGTACAATACTATCAGAGGTAATATGAACATGACAGTACGTAAGAACCCAAAGAAAAGTAGATTAATATCTATGCAGAGGTCAAATGGACATGATAGATAGGAAAAGAAGGTAGATTTAGTATTTATCCAGAGGTTATGAAAACATGATAAATAATAAATCCAACTTTATATCCCAATTGGTAAGATAGGAGATCAAAATCCCTCTCCAAAGAGACAAGTAATCAGCTTAACCAAACTTTGGTAGCTGGAGATTAAGAAGACAGATGTCGTTGAAGATATATATGAGAGAAATAAATGAACCAATGGTGGCTCAAGGAAAAATTTTAAATGGCTCGGATTCATCATCAGTTTGAACCATATTGACTGAAAATACTTGTCCAGATTCATTATATGAGGAACGAGACATATTGGTTTCAATGAATTGGACTTCTTCTGAATCCGAAGATTGCGAAGAGCTAGAAGAGAATTCTTCTTGTATATCGTCATAAAACGTGTGGGACGGATCATATTCCAACCCATGACGAGTCTTTTGGTAAAATGGATCACCACATAATGGTAGTCGTCTACCCTTGCCTTGATTAAGACCTTGCATAGTCTTCAAATCATATCCCATGTTCTGGATAATCTTGATAGATTGTTGACTATACTTGTCAATTCGGATTCTTCCCTTGTCTTTATCCTTCAGCTCATCTGCCTGAGCAACAGGGATATTTCTAGCCAGGCCAAACATAATTTGGCGCTTGTTTTTCTTATCAGACGGAACCACGAAATAAGATTCTTCGTGATGTCTAAAAGTTATGCAAGCTTATGATGAAGCAGCCACAGGTAGAAGATAAGGAGAAGATGTTAGGAACCTTTGAGCATAAGGTCCAACATCTATATGAGAAGGGAAAGAATTTTCCTTATGATCGATGTATAAAGTTTCTTCTGGCTCAATGTTGTCTTCATATCGATGACTTTGATTATCAGAAGATAAAGTCATTCTTTCAATAAACTTGACAGCCATATACTCGAAAAGGAAATCTTCATTGATATCAAAAAGTATAGAATGATCAATATTTACATCATTTACAATTTGACTGCTACGCTTCGGATTAATCATCAGTGGACCATTATCTGTCTTCTGCGTAGTTTTGCCAAGATTGACAATTAATGGTGGTTCTGGATCATTCGTACAAGAAGTACGCCCTTTGACCTTGATCATAAAAGGTTGAACTTGGCTCTTAGCAGGAATATTTGTTGATTCCTCAGATGAAGTTTGAGTTCTTCCTTTAACCTTGATTATCAGAGGTTGATCATTGACAGATTGGGATTGGATTCGTCCCTTGACTATGATCTTCAAAGGTTGCTCCTCTGGCGGATCTTCATTAATAGACTGATCCTCAGTGGGTGATTGATCTTCAGCCATATCTGATATCTCTTTCACATGCTCTTGTTTATAAAGCCTTGAATCAGAAAAATAGGCTTCGACACCCTTGAAGGGATTTATATCAGCGAACTCAGTCTTCACAACTCCTTGGGAATCTACATACTTGAAGCATTGGTGGAGAGTTGAAGGTACAATATTGTGCTCGTGAATCCACGGTCTCCCCAGAAGGATATTATAGGAGACGTCTGAGTTGATAACATAAAAGTTACCATGGTTCGAAGATCACCGATCTGAATCTGCAGACGAATCTTCCCCAATGGTTTGCTCTTACCATAGTTGAAACCGACTATCGTAGTACTAGTGTAAGTCAAATCACTAGTAGGAATCCTCAGGGGTCTTAGCATACTCTGAAGAATTATGCTAATTGAGGACCCGGGGTCAATGTAAATCCGGTCAATTTCAGTAGATCCAATATACCCAGTGTAGTACAAAGGTCTGTCATGCTTGTTATGCTTCAACAGCATATCTTCTTGTGTAAAGGTGATGTTGGGAATTGCTTCCATCATACTATGACATTGTGGACATGACACTGGTATCTTATCAGGAGTCTTGAGTTGAGCCAAGCATGAATCTGCTTGAAGTAAAGCTTCACTCAAAGTCTCTCTGCTTTCTCTGGAAAGACGAAGTAACTCAAATATAGATAGTCTAGCCGGAGTATTGGCCAACTGAGCTAGAATATCAAACTTGTAAGGCTTCATCACCACCCCCTGACTGGAAGCAGACTTCAATGGGACGTTGAAGCGCACTGCTTTCTGTTTCCCCTTTTCAACCACGGAAGATTTAGCAGGAACAGAAGAGGGTTGAGTTGGTAGTGTCTCCACTATGTCTTCAGCTTCTTTGGAGGATCCCTCGTAGTCTTTATGGTACTCCTTTCCGGATCTTGTACCAGTAAAAATTTCTTCTTCAGACTCAGGAGAAGGAAGTACCATATTACAGGATTTTGTCTTCCCTCTCTTAGCCTTTTTCTTGTGTGGATTGTTACGAGGAACTTCAGAACCCAATCCAACAGTAGAATTTTGACTTTGAATCTGTAAAGGAAGTCGTATTCCTTTATCATAATTCAAACCTTCTGCCTTTTGAAAGTCATAACCCATCTTTTTCATGAGATGGACAGATTGTTGACTATACAAGTGAGTGGGCAGCAGACTTTTGACAGGTGTTCCAACAGAGGAAGAGGAAGACGCAAGACTTTCTGTAACCTCAGGAGAATAGAGAATAGATGTCGTTGTAGCCACAAGAGGAGAAAGATTCGGGATACGAGGAAGAATTCCTGTCGGAGCTTTTTCATAAGCAGCAAAGACTTGTTCTGCCCGATATAAAGGAACACTATTCATGGCTAACCACTGCTGATGAGTAAGCTTGAGCTTGGTAGGAGGAGCTAGACTTGGAGGACAGATGTTCAGTCCTTTCAGTCTATCTTCTAAAGGAAGGCCATCCCATAGGTGATCCAAGTCATCGGGATCTGGAATAATATGGGAAATCATGTTACAGGTTCTGACTTTCTTGCTCTTCTTGGATTTTGAAGTTTTATCTTCATTTTCCAACTCAGGCACTAAGTCAGGATGTACCCACATGATTTCACCATTCTTTAGTGTGAGCGGCAGCAATCCTGCATTTTCTTCTCTGGCAGGCGGGATATTCACGATCTTCATCGTTGCCTTCAGAATTGGAATAATTCCATCTGGGACCTGCTGTAGAGGAAAATCTCCGAACTGAAGAGAAACCATATTGGTTGTAACCGTATGGTCATCATTGGTTAAAGCGATAGCACCGCCATTTATCAGCTCCTGGATTTTCTTCTTCAGGACATAGCAAGCACTGGTAGGATGATTAATGTATCTATGATAGATACAATATTTGGGATTATCAGTTAGATTCACCTCATTAGGCCTCTTTGGCTCTGGAATCTGAAGTTTGCCACTCTTTACCAGACACTGAAATATCCCTGGGATATCACTCTCATCAAAAGAGTATTCTTCCTTTGGCCTGGAAGATTCCTGACTATTCGGCATCATTTTATTCTTGGAAAGATTAACCATGAGGGTATCTTTCCCCTTCATATTACGATTGTCGGGGTTATTACCAGGATTATTTTTCTTTCCTCTATCATCTGAGGCAAAAATCATCACATGTTTACGAGCCAACCTACCATTGGTCTCGGCAGAAACCGCTGCTATGATGAACGAAGCCCAATCTGAGAATTGGAAACCCATGAAAACAGCGATGGATGGTCGTAGATTCATCTTGTATGTATCAATCAACGCTGAATCTGGCATACCAGGAGGCATCTTTAAAGTAGCCCGTCGAAAACGTTCGATGAACGTCCGAGTATCTTCTTTCTCCTTTTGTTTGATTTCTATCAAGGAGGACATGTTCATGTCCATACCTCCTTCATAGAAGCGGGAGAGAAATATTGCCTTAAATTCGTCAAAAGACGAAATGCAATTGTCGGGTAAACTTCGATACTAATCATAAGTCGAACCCGTCAGGCACCCGATGAACACTCGAGTGAGAAGAGCGTCATCTTTCTGCAAGTTTACAGTCATAATATCAAAATAATTGATATATTGACTGGGAGATGCTTTTCCATCGAACAAAACCATAGATTGTGGCTTAAATTTCGATAGAAAGGGTACATCATTCCAATGAGGAGGATAAGGTTGCTTGATCCCTAACCTCTAGAGTTGATCTTTGTGCGTCAGAACTTCAAACTGTGCTTTGAGCTCACGCACTGCTTGAATGACTTTACTGGTTTGAGGAAGCACATTTGATTGAATGGTTGTTGGATGTACCGTAACCCCGACTGGAGGTGGTACATCTTCAGGAATGATGGGATTTGGAGATGCAGAATTTTGATTAACAGCAGGCTCTTGAATATTCAAAGGTATTTCAGCCCCTTGACTATCTTGAGTTTGTGCTGCGACTGGTACTGGTGTTATTACCGTCGACTGAGCAGTTTGCTGATTCAAAATTATCTGATGCATATTTTGCACCATGTTAAGCATGTCTTTTAGTGATTGCTCAACGGCAGTGAGACGCTGTTCTGTATTAACGGATGAAGTCTCTGGTTCATCTCCAACAGCGTAGGATACAACCTCTCTTGAAGATACAAAAGGATTTGTATAGAAGTATGAATCCACACTGTCAGTCTCGGACTCAAAAGATTGAGTACCCCCAGCTTCTGAATTAGAAGTCTGCATTTGTCTTTGTCTTCTTGATCGAGTATTTTGATATACCCCCTCAAAAGAATCAAGAAGTCTGTTGAACTGTTGCTGACCTGGAGTTTGGAACATATTCTGTCTTGGACGTCGTCCTCTGTTAGTATGAGACGCCATGTTGACTGATGCATATGACAGCTCATGTTCTTGGTCTTCAGCTTGGTGTTGAGGCGGATGAAAACTTAATCGATCAAAAACTGATCGTTTTGAAGCCGAACAACAACATTTGATCACAACCTGGTGATAATCACAATGATGTTTTTCTTGGGGAAATATCACCGGAGATTGTCTATTCTTACGTTTTTGCATTAACAATTCACGTAAGTCAGAAGGAGTGGAGAGAGTAGTCTTCTTTATTATATTAGGGGTGGAGAAACGTTTAGTACCCTGTGTATAAAGAAGATTACTGGCTGCATTCGCAGAACCAAATTGTACATTTCTACGCGTTTGGAGTTGTGTGCGTAAATCTTGAGATTTTTTAGCACGAAAGACTCCATTTTCATTGTGTGTAATTTGTAGATTTGGTACTTTCCGTAGAGCAGTATAAGAAGGCTGTTGGTGTAGAACTGAAGTTTTACCAATATGATTTTTATGCTGCATACGTTTAGGTACATTCATATTAGATGTGTAAACATCTTTGTGAATTTTATCTACACTGTCATGGACAGGAGACTTACCTTCACGCGTAGAGCGTAAAAATTGGTTATCTACCACATCACAGACGGGAGATTTCCCTTTACGCGAAGAGCGTAATTTGTGTGCGTCTACCACGTCACAGACGAGAGACTTTCCTTTACGCAAAGAGCGTAATTTGTGTGTGTCTACCACGTCACAGACGGGAGACTTATTTTTACACTCAGAAGCATTAGAATCTGCCATATTACAAATGGGAGACTCATTCTTATGCCTTGAGCGTAAAACTTGGTTTTTACCCACTGAGCAAAAAACCTGGTTCTTACGCAGTGGGCGTGGAACCTGATCATCTACACTGTCACAGACGGGAGACAAATTATCACACTTAGAGAGCGACGCCGAAGTAAGGACTGCCTCGTTACGAACGGGAGCCCCTACAACAGGAGTGGGAAGAATTTCCTTGCTATCAGAAGCAACAGAGAGATCAGCAGCTACTTTGGATTTAGGAATCCAAACTTTTCGTGCTTTGCAAGATTTTTGAACATTGGAGCAGCGAGAACCACCCCCAGTTCGGAGCATTTCTTCGTAGGCAGTCTGGTCGAAGTGTACAACCAGAGTCTTCTTGGTCGAACCGACCGAAACATCATCATATTGAGCAATTGCCTCCTCGTCAGAGGAGAAGGTCGTCCCCAGCAGAGTCGCCATTTTTGTTTCACTTAACAAAATGCCTTGAGGAATTGGCTTTTGAAAATAAAACGAAAAAAAGTACAAGAAGTACAAATTTGATTCTGGGAAAGTATTGTTGTAGAAGTCTGATTCGTAAATAATCACTTTGTTCCTTGGACCATATGATGATGATGAAGATCACTGCTTGAAGTAGAACAACTGGAAGAACTAAGTCACCAGAAAGGTATCGACGCACTTGGGCACTGATGGCGAGGCCGAATGCTTTCCTGCTTTGCTTCACTCTGTTCTGAAAGAAAGGTTGAAGAAGAATGCTCTGGAGAATCAAAATCTCTAAGTTCTGATCTCTGTATTCTCTCCTATCTTCGTCTCTTTGTTATGAGAAAAATAAGTCTATTTATAGACTTGGGCTCTTGTGCGTAAAAACTTAGCAAAAGTTCCATCTTTACGCTAACAACTGCCATCCACGATCGAAGCCAACCTCTGCATATGTTGACATATGTCCCATCATTTCAGTAAAAATAGGATGCATGTACACACGTTCTTCGAGAAGAATGGCATGAAAGCCACGTAGGCAGACCACGTTCCAAGCTGGTGGAGGAGAATAGGGCATAAAAATAGCCCCAATGTACTCTGAGCGTAAAGCAGTAGATTAGGCGTAAAATAACCTTGACATAGACTTCCCGCGTAAAGTGGTTGTTAAATAACCTTGAGCGTAAAATAGCTCAAATAGACTTTACGCACACGTCAGCTGTTGAGCGTAAAAGCTCGTATAGTCTTCGTGCGTAAAAGAAGCCATAGTGTGAGCGTAAAGTAGCTCAATCCACATACTAAATGACAACATTGGTCTCTGTATAAAACAAATCCCTTTGTGATATATGCTATCATTAAGATCTCCATGTCAGAGTTTGCATTAAATGCGAGATTTGACAGTTTTGTCCAGCGTAAGAGTGGCTGATCCGTCCTTGGCGTAAAATCATGGGTGTAGACCCGAGCGTAAAGAGATCAGCCTGCTTTAGGCATAAAGTGACTAGCCTTGTCTTAGGCGTAAAGAGTTTAACCGCTCTGTTTGGCATAAAACCAATCACTTATGAATGAAATGATCCATCTCTTTGACTCTTTTTCTGAAGCACTTTTTACGCTCCTACACTTCATACTCAGAGGTGATGAGGACGTGGCAGGAGTGGACTCAACGAAGAATACACAGAACAACTCAGAGGTAATATGGACGTGAAAGTTCTATGTAAGGAGTAATTTGTTTGTGATGGAAGAGAAACAACTCAGAGGTGACATCGACGTGGTTGTTTCGGGGATTTTGAGGACCTGTTACCCCTTTTTTATGCACTGAAAGCGCGGGTAATAGATTATGAGAAAGATGCTCTTTTAGGGAGAAAGTTCAGAGGTATGATCATACATGACTTACTACCCAGAAGATGCGATATGGATTCATTTGGAGTGTAAGTCCAGCGGTACTTAAGGGTACATAACTCAACAATCCAGTTGATTCGGCGGATGTCGTTTAGACATAATATTTCTTCAGGAACTTGCCGTTGATGGGCATCATGAGCAAGTCTCTGTTTTGCTTTGCGAGATGGTATACACCATTGGAGAATACAGCCTCGATGATAAATGGGCCTTCCCACTTTGGCTGGAAATTGTCGGCGGTTTTCTGAGTCATAACCATCGGCCTCGGAACTGCCAAGACGAGATCGCCTACTTGGAATGTTCTCAGCTTGACCTTCTTGTTGAAGGCTCCAGAGATGCGTGCTTGATAAAGCTCAATTCATTGTTGAGCTAGCATGCGCTTTTCATCTAAGGCCTCCAACTCTTGAAGCCGACGACGGTAATTATCATCCGTCGTTAATCGGTAAGTGAGGGCGATGCAGAGCGAGGAATTTGAGTTTCCAAGTGGAGAACCGTCTCACTTCCGTATACCAGAGAGAATAGTATGTTCCCAGTGGCTGTCCGGACTGTAGTACGGTACGCCCATAAGTATTCGCCAAGCTTTTCATTCCAGTCGCGTTTGTTTGAGGACACGAACTTCTTGAGAAGCTTGATTATTGTTTTGTTGAATGCTTCAGCCAGACCATTAGCCGCCGGGTTGTACGGTGTTGAAGCGATATTCTGGATTCGATGTTTGTCACAATATCGATAGAAGGCGTAGCTTACGAACTGCGGACCATTGTCGTGGATGATCCTTCGAGGCAGTCCAAAGCGATAGATGACGTGATGCTTGACGAAGTTGATCACGTTTGATGTCTTCACTTCTGCAAGCGGAACAGCTTTCGCCCATTTGGAGAAGTAGTCCATAATTGCTAGTATAAAACGGTGTCCTCTGGATGAAGGCGGGGTGATTGGACCAATGATATCCATTTTCCATGCCTCAAATAGCCAGGATGCCACCGTCGGATGTAGGAATTCGGATGGTTGGTGTATAAAATCTGCATGGACCTGACAAGCTTTACATTTTCTTGCATAGTCTATCGCATCTGCTACCATCGTAGGTCAGTAATAGGCCATCCGGTGAAGGCGGTCTTGTAATTTTGGGCCAGGTTGATGTGCCCTACAAATGCCGTCGTGAGCTTTGCGCATGGCTTCTTTGGCTTCTGTATTTGACAAACACCGGAGCAGCAACCCATCATAGGATCGTCGATACAGCATTTTTGTCTCTGTATCGTAAAAGAATCTGAGAGAACGTCTTCTGATAGAAGTGGCTTCTTTTGGGTTTTTCGGCAAGATACCATAGACTACAAAGTCAATAAATGGGAGTCTCCAGTCCTGTGTTTCGTCAACCACCAGGGCATAGTAACTCACAGTAAATTGTACGTTGTTCTTAGGACAGACCAATTCATGGCCTATTATGTCAACCAAATGATGAGTATGATTTGGAACTACCAGAGAAGCGGCAAGTCCTCTAGAGCATCGGCTTCAATATTCCGGAGTCTTGGAACATGTTCTATGAAGAACCCTTTCAGGGATGTAATGATGGCAATTGAAATTTGATGATAGGGGATCATGTCTTCATGGCGAACTTCATATGAACCCCGGATCTGATTAACGATTAACTGTGAATCGCCATATGCTTCCAAGTACTCTACCACCAGTTCCTTTGTAAGTCGGAGGCCGATAACCAACGCGTTGTACTCGACCATATTGTTTGAACAAGGTTCCGTGAGGGTGTATGCCCGATTGATCACCAATCCAGAGAGAGAAATCAGTACCATTCCGACCCCAACAACGATGTTGCCCTTGGGCCCGGTTCTTGAAACACCGTCGAAGAACATTCGCCAGACGGTATCATGGGAAGCCATATTTGAATTGGTGACCTCGTCTGGATCTCTTCATATATTCTAGTTGACTCCGAACCTGGATGGGCCGCTAAAAAGTCTGCCAGAGCTTGACCTTTAACAGCCTTCTACGGGACGAAGATCATGTCGTAGGGAGACAATAATATCGCCTAGGTAGCGAGGCGAGAGCTGAGTGCACCTGGTTTGGTCATGAGGACCCTAAGAGGGTTGACTCGTGATATAACATGGATGGTCTGTCCTGTAACATAGTGTCGCGTCTTCTGAATAGCGAACACCAAAGCGAGACATTCATTTTCCACGGCGGTGTATCTATGCTCTGTAACCTCCGTTAATTGATTTCTTAAAATTTTTATTTTATTTTATTTTATTTCGTATTTTTCAAAACTTTGAATTTTCTAAATCTCGAAGAGCATGCAAATTCTAATTTTTGGGAAAACAAATTTGACCGTGATTGCTATCGGCCCTTGTTGGCTTTGGTTTACTATTTTAAGCGATTTCGTCCTATTGGAATTTTCATGTCATTTTTCTTGAATCAATAAGTTTTAATTATTGTTCTATATGGAAAACGTTTATTGAATTTTGAAATTTCAAAATATATTATTTAGTAAATAAATGATTGTTAAATATATTTAAATAATTAAGTGAATAATTAGTATTATTTTATTAATTAGAAAAATCTCGGCTAAATTGTAATTAGCCATTTGTTAATTAGCCGTAACTAGTAATTAATTATTAATTATAGCTAATATTATTTTAGTACTAATTGTTAGCAGTTAGCAGTTAGCTTTGGGTTAGCAGTTAGTTTTTTTCACTATTTTCCCTATTTTCCTATTACATTTTACATTTTTAGGGTTTTCCCTACTTTTCCTATAAATATCACATTTCCCAAAACCCTAAAATTCCTACACACATCCCTAAGTATTTTCTAGCAGCCACCCCATTCCTTTCCTTTCCCAATCCATCCGACTCCTCCCAGCAGCTCCGGCCACCCCGACAAAAACTACTGCCATCACCATCACCCATCCTCCTCCTGCAAACCGCCCACTCCGGCAATCAGGACAACCCACCACCGCCACCGATGGCCACCACCACCGCCACCATTAACCACCGCCGCCCCTGCCATCAACCACGCCTCCACCCCTCGGCCACAGCCGGCCTACCATCACCATCACCACCGATAGACACCATCACCACCACCACCGATGGCCACCACCACCGCCACCGTTAACCACCACCCGAACCACCACCGCCACCATAGCCGACATCCCATCACCACCACCATAAACCACGCCACCACCACCAGAACACTACCACCACCGCCTTTTTCCCCCAAAAATCTGATCTTAGAGAGAGAGAGAGAGGGAGAGTGGACCTCACCCGCCGACCGGATCCTCGCTGTCGCCGCCGGCGCAACCCTGCCGGGCGCTGCGTGCCGGAACCCTCCGCCGGCCGCTCCGTCGGTGCTCCGCCACCCACGCGCGCGATCCGGCCACCAGCTGCTTCCTTCCTTCTCGGCGCTCCGCCCGCGCTCCGACCGGGCAGTCGCGCTCCGCCGGCCAATTTCCCCATGTGAGCCCTTCGTTTCAAAGCCCTCCCCCCCTTTTTGTTTTCCTTCTGCTGAATGGGGGAGCAGCCCCCTTCTTATTTAGTAATTATATTAGTTTATTAATATACTAGTTTATTATAAATAATATATTAGTTTATCATATAATATGTATTGGTTTATATATATATAATATGTATTGTTATATAATAAAACGTATAATAGTTTTATAATAACGTATATTAGTATATAATATAATGTATATTAGTTTATATATAATTATATTAGTTTATATATATAAATGTACATTTGTTTAATATAATGTATATTAGTATAATAATTGTACATTTGTTTAATGTAATATATATTGGTTATGTATATAGTATTAAATGATAATATTTTATTATTATAATTTTACATTTGTGACTAGTATTAATATTTATATTTGATAAATTGGAGTTTTAGTACAAAATATTTTCTATATATATTCAAAACTAATATCTAACTATATTATGATTTATAAATAGAATATATGTAATTAGTTATACCATTTTTCTAAAAATCATAAATCGTGTTTATGATAGTCATTTTCTATTCTTGATTTGATTATCGTACCAAACCCTGATTTTAGACTTTTACATACCAAACTAGGCTATTTGGACTACTCTGGACTCATTGGGACTGGTCGTATCGTCGTCTGGGACCCTCTGTAGAGCATAGCAGTGTACCTACCTCGTGTCGACACGTTCGTGTCACGCACGTCGACTCCAATCAAATCGAGACGAGTATATTCTCTGATCATATCATATCCTGTTAGAATTATTTTTCTGCTTTAGATTACTTTACTTGATGCTGTCATGTTGGTAACACGGATTAGTACTATATGGATCCATTCTTGAGATGTTATCCCCTCAGGGAGTATCGTATACTACATGTTCTGTACGTTTCACTTACATGGTGTATCACTATGCTTTACGATTCTTCGATCACTTGTGACATGTACTCTCATGATCACAGAGTCTTCCCAGAATTACCCCATTTATGGGCATTCCCAAAATCATCCATTTATGGGCTATCCATGTATCACCCCTTGTAGGCCTTTGCATGGAATCATAACATAACCTGGTTGAATCCTTGTGTATTGATTGGGGGTACGGGAGAGTAGAAGTAGACATGTGAATAATATCCAAGTAGTATAGTTCCCAGAATCACTCCATAGTATTTTCCAGAATCTCCTATGCCATTCATATGTTTATATTGTACTCTGACTCACTAGCCACTGTTAGTTCTCTACTTATAATAGATATTTCTATTACAGTTATCTCTCTCTGTTTACATACTGTATTTCCTTCAGATCCTGTATCTTACTTTACTGTATGATTATATTTTCTAACCTGCTATGATTTGTTGAGATGTACTGTGCTCGCTCATGTCCTGACTGGATATGTTGATAAATTTTATAGATAGCCTGGAGGTTGCCTGCTAGCCTAGAGGAGACACAGTAGAGGTTGTATAGATAGCTAGGGTTTTGCTCATAGTTTATTTTCATTTGTCTTGAGTTATATTTATGGATTACTGTATTTGAGCTTTGAGATGTATTTCTGGGTTTGTGTATCTTAGACACTTAGACTTCAATCTGCTGTATCTCTTTTGGATTTCATGTTTTATCTATCTTCTATTATGCTCTACCTTAGATGTGATTGAGTTTACATTCTGCTATGTCACCCCCATTCGGGGAGTATAAACTGCTTAGCATTATATTGTTAGATGTTGTGACCTAGGACATCGTTCCACTACCAAAAAAACCAACTTTAGCGACGGCCAGATCCGTCGCTTATCCGTCGGTAACATAAATTACCGACGTAATGGCGACGGATATTTGATGAAAATGGCCGTCTGGAAAAACGTCGTCGCTAAAAAATGTCCGTCGCTAAGCCGTCGGACAAATAATTATCCGACGGACTAGCGACTGGTTAGCGACGGTTGTCTTTCACCTACTTAGCGACGGATTAGCGACATGTTCCCGTCGGTTTACATGCCATATAATATTAAAATATCCGTCGCTAATCCGTCGTCAATAGGTCGGTAAAAGCGTATCAGAGAGGTTCCTGATACGCAAAATCAGTCGCTATTTCGTCGCCATTTCGTCGTTAACCTCGATGTTATAGCGACGTATTAGCGACGGGTAGGTCGTCGGCCTGGTTCTGGAAAGCTTCCATATTTCCAGAACCATGTCGACGGATAATTGGTCGCTCATCCGTCGCTAGTCCGTCGTCATCCTCGACAGATTAGCGACGGATTAGCGACCAACTATCCGTCGCTAAGTCTCTGGAAACCTACCATATTTCCAGAACCATGTCGACTGATTCGCCGTCGCTAGGTAGTCGCTCTTTCCGTCGGTAACTGCAAAATATTTTATATCACCCAGTTAGCGACGGATATTCCGTCGCTCTTCCGTCGGTAACTGCAAAATATTTTATATCACCCAGTTAGCGACGGATATTCCGTCGCTCTTCCGTCGGTAACTGCAAATATTTATATAATCCGTCGCTAGTTAGTCGCTAGTCCGTCGCTAAATGTAACATCAATTAAAAAAAATTACAGAAACATTCTATTTCCTTTTCGTAAATATTACACATTCATAATATCCAATATCCAAACATCCATGTACGATCAACAAATATCCAAATATCCATCCAAACATCCATGTACGATCAACAAATATCCAAATATCCAAATTCATGATATCCAATATCAAATATCCAATAACAAATATCCAAATATCCAAATTCATAATATCCAAATATCCAAATTCATAATATCAAAAAACAGTACAAATATCATTTTCCCGGAGATGGATCGCGTGGTCGTCTCGGCGCCGCCTCGGCTCTGCGGATTAAAAGGTGTTTTCCGACGGCTATATCCGTCGCTAGGTAGTCGCCAAAGTTCCCGCCAATGTTATAAAGATTTTGTCGCCAACATTTACGACGAATAAGCGACGAAAAATAATCCGTCGCTAATGTTCGTCGACTTAGCGACGGAAACCCGACAAATTTTTACATTTAAAATTGAAAAAAATTATGTTGTGTTGTCTGTCGCTAATCCGTCGCTAAGATGTCGGAAATTGGTCGCTATTAGCGACGGAATCCGTCCGTCGCTAAAAGTCCGTCGGTAAAGTGGGGTATTTTAGTAGTGTTCTACCGCCGACACTGCGGCGTAGGCTGGACGTACCCACTTCTCGTGCCCTTACTCTAGGGTGCGGGTCGTGACACGTTTTTAGTGGTGGCCCATGCAGGTCGAGTTTATGTAGTGGTATTCGAACTAGAGTCCCACTACAGCCTGCAGTAGGATTAGGATATATTTTGAAGGTACTCAATCACAGTTAGGATTCCTTGAATGATTCCTGGGACGACCCTTGAGAATCTTATTTTAACTTTGATTTGAAAACTCTTTTTTCTTGATTTGATTTATCTTTATTTTCTGTTGTTGAATTAGATTTTGATGGATTATTGTTGAATTTGAGTTTGTATTTATTGATTTTGATGGATGATTATTGAATTTTGAATCTTGGTGTTAGCTGTGGCATCCGAGTTTGTATTTATATGATTTGATGGATTTTGTTCATTTTTGAATCTTGATGTTCGTTGGTAAATTTAATTTTTGAGTATCCATTGTTGATTTAATTTAACTTTTGTCAAGATGAAATTATATGGGCTAGGTCATCTAAGTTTTGGAATCTAGTCTTCTATAGTCATATTAGCCAGCATGGTGAGGACATAACTTTTGTTGTAAGCATGACATGTCGGTTCACGAGTAAGCCAAGTATTAATCTTTGAAAACTGCAAATATAGTTATTGGATATCTCTCTGGGACTCAAAAAGATACACTAAAGCGGTTACCCTGAACAGGTAGAAGGCTTCAGTGATGCCAGTCGGTGTTCAGACGGAAAGAAAGAAGAGGTCATATCTTCTACATGGATGATGTTTCTATATCGAGAAGTCGAAGAAGTAGGCTGTTATATCGAGGAAGTCGAAGAGGCATGCTGCTATATCGAGGAAGTCGAAGAAGCAGGCTGCTATATCGAGGAAGTCTAAAAAGCAGATCCATAGGTAGTGGTGCTATATCGAGGAAGTCAAGAAGCAGACCTTTCTTCCACTATGGAATCTGATTTCTTTTAGCTGCGACAGATGAAGCAAAAGTGATTCGGGTATGAAGCAGAATGGCTTCGAGAGCTCATAAAGGATCTTTCTGTTATTGGTACGTAATTTTGGGTGATGTCGATGTATTACGACAACCGAACACAATCTTCCTGTGGATGGTACACATATTCCAGCAGTACCGATTTATTGTGACAACCAGGCGACTGCAGCGGTGATATCAAATGACCTCTTCAATGGTAAGAAGAGGACTGTGCGATTAAGGCACAGGTCGGTGAATAATCTCATTAAGAAAGGAGTCATTGCTGTGGTGGATGTTCGGAGCCAGGAGAATGTGGCGGATCCGATCACCAAAGGTCTCAAGCGCCAGCTGGTCGAGGACTCGGCAAGAAAATTGGACTTCAAGATACTCTGATATCGTGTCTTTGTAATTCTACTATAAAGTTTTATGCTATTAGTTCAAAAAAAATCTGCTAGGCATCAAGTTTTTAGTTCAAAGAAGGATCATTGACTAGAAGAATATCAGGAACAGTGGATAAACCTTTAGGAATTACAGGGTCATGGACCCAGAACCACTGTTAATAGTGGGTAATCCTTTGGAAAATACAGGGTTACAGACCCAAAACCTCTGTTGCCTACTGTTTGTATAGAACAAAGTCCTGTGAGAGGATGGCTTGGAAGCCTTAATGAGTTCTCAGGCATTTGGGATGTCCGGCGTGCTTTACAGGAAGCACGGGTAGCACCGCACATAGACAAATGGGCCTAATATTGTAGAATAAAGAGTTGTAGGCAGCACTACAAAGAGGCTGGGCCTCATGTTACAGTGGTATGACACCACATGAGGCAGTACCTCGACTTTGTAAGCCATATCACGACAGCGTAACACCGCAAGGAAGGAAAAGGCTTTATGTTGGGTAGTTTGGCACTACAAAGAGGCTGGGCCTCATGCTACAGTGGTATGATACCACATAAGGCATTGCCTCGGCTTTGGGTCATGTCATAGCGGCGTAGCATCGTAAGAAAGGGAATGGCTTCATGCCAAGACTCTTTAAAAGAACTCACCTAGAGTGTATGGATAGAAATGTAGATCGTCTCTTGAGGGAAACCTTGTAGACACCCAATATATATACATCGAAACTATGCAGGCACAAGGCCTTTAATGTGCAGACAGAAGCACAGTTGATGTTATTATATGAGTGGGAAGAATTATAGTTATGGTACAGAATTCAAGGCTTAGTCCATTCTTGTATCATGTTGTTATTTAACCCATGCGGGAAGATTCAAGTCGTAGCGACATCTCTCCTAATACATGATGGGCAGTCACTGTGGAGAACGTTCAACCCATATATTAAGATATGTGGGGATTGTTGGTATTTTTGCCTTTAAACTAGGAAAGGTAGTCCCACATCGGCTACACAAAATGGTGAGTATCTCAATATAATGCCTTGCTTGTGTTGAGGTACGCAAATGAGGTGTGGAAGGGCACAAGTGTATGCCATGTGGGAGTATTTTTCTAGAAGGAAAAATGTTTAATTCTAACAAAGAAGCAAGTTGCTTTTTGTTGTCCGGACACGGACTCGGATACGGACTCCAGTATGCACTACTAAAATCTGCTCAATTGGCGACATATATTTAGCGACGTTCCATTAACTTCGCTAAATTGTGTACATTACCGACGTTTTATATAAACGACGCTAATAGTCGCTACTAGCAACGATCTAAGCGACGTAACAACGACGTATATTAATCACATGACCCAGTCATCGCGAAACGTCGCTGGGACGTCGCTAATAGCGACGAATTTAGCGACGGTAGTGTAAGCGTCGCTAAATTCTAATTATATCCCCGCCCCAACGTTTCATTTTTTCCTATTTTTCTTTCTCACTCTCTCTCCTCCCCCCTTCGACGCTCTCACTCTCTGCAGCGGCGACTCCCACTCTCTCCGACGGCGACTCTCACTCTCTCCGACGAATCTCCTCCCTCTCCGGTACGTGACTCTCCCCCTCCCTCTCTCTCTCTCTCTCTCTCTCTCTCTCTCTCTCTCTCTCTCTTCGTCTGTTTTGGTTGTTGGTGGTTTGGGGGGTACGGGTGGCTCGGAGGGAGGTGCAGGGGGGGATGCGGGTGGTTGGGGGTGAGTGGGGTGGCTGGGGGGTAGGGCAGGGGGGGCGAGGGCGGCTAGGGGAGGGGAGCTAGGATTAGGGTTCGGGTTAGGGTTCATTTCCTATTCGGCGCTCTCACTCTCTCCGGTGCTGTCACTCTCTCCGGCGACTCTCCTCCCCTCTCCGGCGCTCTCACTCTCTCTCCTCCCCCTACCGGTGCTCTCACTCTCTCCGGCGCTGTCACTCTCTCCGACGACTCTCCTCCCCCCCTCAGGCGCTCTCACTCTCTCTCCTTCTCCCCTCCGGCGCTCTCACTCTCTCCGGCGCTGTCACTCTCTCCGGCGACTCTCCTCCCTCTCCGGTACGTGGTACTCTTCCCCCTCCCTCTCTCTCTCTCTCCCTGGCTATTTTGGTTGTTGGTGGTTGAGGGGGTACGCGTGGCTCGAGGGGAGGGGCAGGGGGATGCGGGTGGTTTGGGGGTGAGTGGGGGGTGGCTGGGGGGGTGGGGAAGTGGGGACGAGGGCGGCTGGAGGAGGGGAGCTAGGATTAGGGTTCGGGTTAGGGGTGGGTACGTGTGGGCGGCTGGGGGAGGAAAGCAGGGGGGAGGGTTAGGGTTCGGGCTAGGGGTGGTGTGGGGGGGTTTGGTCAGGGGCACCGATAGTGCCGAAAAATCTGATAATTTAGTTCCGACACCGAAAAATGTGATACTACGATTCGAACGCACCGATAGTACCGATATTTGTAACAAGTAGTTTTGTTGGTTGGTTAATTGCTAACATGGTGATCGGGACGTATAGTCCCTGCAGCCATTCGACTGGCGAGGCAAAAACTATGGTACGACATGGTGATCAGGACATAGTTCCTGCAGTCATTCGACTGGAGAGGCAGAAACTATGTAGCCGTAGATAAAGTTGACTGTCCTCCGACCCTCATCCCTCGACAATGATAATACGATAACCTATCACTATATCTTATATAGTAGTAGATGATGTCTTAGTATTACATTATGTGAGTTCATCTTGATTCTGTTACATTCTTCATATACTAGATTCGATAAGAACGTATACTACATCATATGTATAGAACATAGATGATTCACACTAATGTATGCTAGAATGAATTTTGGGTTGTGTTCTGAGCCATCCATTCTCACACTTAAAACACATATGAATTAGGACAACCAACCGGAGAGGATACTCTGAGAGATCCATCGGATACTCTGAGAGATCCATCTGAGTAGGACGTATACTCTGAGAGATCACCTTTACAAGAATGATATCAGTAGTGGGATTGAGTGTTGGAGGAGATATTATCAGAGTGTACGTCCTACTCAGATGGGTCTCTCACCGTTACTATTTTTTTCTGACAGCATGGTAGATGTGCTCCGTCAAAAGATTCTTGCTATGAGCCAAAACTTTGCCCCGGAGCTCAATTGGACATCCTTCGTGTAGAGCTCGAGCGAAAGGTTCCTGATAGCCTGGTGGTCTCCTTCGTGTAGAGCTCTGAGCCATCCGTTCTCACACTTAAATCACATATGAATTAGAACTGTGTGTCAATCTTTATTTTTGTATTTTTGGCGAACCCAGGGATTAGATTCTGTATTTTGTATTTTGACTTTGTACGTATTTGGGGATATTCAATTTTTTCGTTGAGGATACTGAGTTTGTACGTATTTGCGGATATTGATTTGGTTTGTTGAGGATATTATATATTGACATTGTTCGTTGCGGATAGTATTTTTTTTTATATTTTTTGTATATTCTGGAATGTATTGTGCGTGCCGGTGTTGAGTGTTCCACCGAGGGGGTCAGCGAACCCAGGAATTGGATTCGGTATTTTGTATTTTGTATTCTGTATTTTGGCTCAGGCTCCAGCTCCAGCATCATTTACATTATGGAACCTATATTTTTTTATATTTTTTTAATTTAGCGACGATTTTAACGACGTTAGTATTCGTCGCTACATTTTAGCGACGTCAGTAAATGTCGCTAAAAGCGTCGCTAAATGCTGACGTGGCAACACGTGGCACCAAATCTGATGTCATCTCATCGTCGCCAAAACGTCGCAAAACTGTCGCTAAACGGCGACCACGCGATAACGTCGCCTTTTATGTCGCTGATTAGCGTCAAATAACAAACGTCGCAAATCACGTCGCTAATTAGCGACGTTAATAACGTCGCGAAATGGCGTCGCCCTAGCGACGTTTTGCGATATTTTCTCGTTTAGCGACACGTTTTTTTCCGTCGTTCCTGAAACGTCGCCCTAAACGTCGCTAAATTGATTTAGCGACGTTTACGCTGAGATTAGCGATGTATTTAGACGTCGCTAATCTGACAAATTTTTGTAGTGATGCCTCGTGCATGCACGAGAGTGTTTGGGGGGTAGGCGTGGACTAGCACACGACTATGCTGATTGTGGGATGATCTAAAATATCAAACTCTATTTTTGAGTATTGGTATTTTAGTCCCACATCGGATAGGAGAAAAGGTACTAAAGTCTCACTCTACTTTATAAATAGAGACCCTTGGCCTCCTTTGAAAGATGCACCAAAGAAGAGAGTAAAAGTTAACTGAGGAGCGTTTCAGAAGTTCTTTGAGAACATGCTGGTTCCTAGAAGCGGATGGGATAAAGACGAATCTTACTTTGAGCAACGGTACTGATCTTCATTACCCCAGCAAAGCTGCCTTTTTCCCCTTATTCTTTCTTCTTCCTCTTCTCCGTGTGGGCTAAGGAAATTAGGAGAGCAAATTATTTTGCATGTTTTCTCCGAAATCCTACAGTGGGCTAAGGAAATTAGGAGAGCAAATTATTTTTCATGTTTTCTTCAAAATCCTAAAAAGTTAGAACAGGGAGCAAATTTATTTGCATGTGGATCTCTGCGTCTGAAGTTGCTATAACAAAATAGAGAGCAAATTTATTTGCGTGTACTCTCTAAATTCTGTTCGTTCTTCCATCTAGATCTGTTTCGAAAATAACAATATATATATATATATATATATATATATATACTCCAAGCTTCTTTGTTGGTGAAATCTTTGCAAACAACAACCGATTCTATTTACTCTCCAGTTGTTACTTTTGGTACAAAAGAATGAATAATTAACTTTAAAGACGGTTAACATGCTATATATATATAGGTAATCAATGGTACATATATATATATATATATATTAACTTTAAAGACCGGTCAAACCCATTGCATGCCGCGGGCCCAAGTTCGTTGTTTTTGAAATTTTGAGTTTCAAATTTTCGAAAACACTCAGAGGAAGGTCCTTTGGCATCTGGGTCCCTCTTTCATCCGTATTTTCTAATTTTTTCTGTTGTTATTTTCTGTTTCTTCAGGACTTTTTTTGTGTTTTCCAGTCCTGCTCTGTATAGCTCTTCTTGAGCTCTTTTGTCTTCAATAAAATCGTTGTTGTTGGAAAAAAAAAATAAAAAAAATATATATATATATATATTTGGTAGTTTGGCCTCATCATATATATCTAAGAACCCCTTCAAACTTACAGTGGGTCACATAGTGTGAGTTTATTGTAATGAGAATCTGAACCTCGCTCTGCTATAAGACTTCAAGAAGTTTGCAAGATCCTCTGGAGAAGTCACACGTGGAGAGGAAATGATGCATGCTAGATACTATTACTCGTGTTTGAATAGGAGCCGTGAGCATCGTCCACGAGGAGTCGAAGTGGGCATCGTCGAAGAGGAGTCGAAATTGGACAAAATAGAGTATTAGGTACTGTTTGGGAAGGGTGGAAAATGGGAGGAAGGAAAAAGTTGAGGAAAAAGTGAGAGAAAAATTTTAAATGATGGTGTTTGGAAAGGGGGAGAGAACATGGGGGAGGAAAATTTGAGAGGAAAAAGTAGGTGGGTCCCACCAAAAAATTTTCCTCCCAAATGTGGGAGGAAAATGGAGAGAGATGAGAGGAATTTGAGTGAATTTACCCCACCACCCCTCAAAAAGTTAATATTAAATCATCATTTGAGAATACCAAGGAGGAAATAGTAATTATACCTATATCCATAAACAAATAAAAAATTATTTTTAAACTTTTTCTTCCCCTACTTTTTGTCCATCCAAACAAAGGAAGGAAAAATTAACTTTACTTTCATTTTACTCTCCTCCATTTTCCTTCCCCTCAAATTTTCCTTTCCCTTCCCACAAATGTTCCCAAACACAATGTTAGTCTGGAGGTATACTTAAAAGTACCAAAAACATCCAACATATTTCGTGCAAATTTCTATACATCCAATATGTTTCGCGCAAATTTCTGTGCTCATTAAGTAAACTAGCGACATACAGTCGGGTCAGGGCTGATTATTTTTTGGCGAACGGTTTAGATTTAAAGATATTTTTCGATAGTGTGGATCACTCGTGTCTTGGGGAAAGTTTGAGAAACCTATTTAAGGCTCTCAACCAGCCCATTGAAGTTGGTTGGTTGTTTAAGTTATTGATTGCTAGTAGCTAAGGTTTTTCTAGGGTTTGCTAGAGAAACCATTAAACAATTATTAAGATAAAAGGAGAGAGCTCGTCAGGGATTCTAAAGGAGGGGTTCCTCTTTGAGGTTCTCTTATTTGAGTCGATAAAAGTTTTTCTTCCCTTTGCTCCACGGAGTAGGTTGATTGACCAAACCACATTAGATTTGTGTATTCTTGATTGCTATTATTCAGTTATTATGCTTTGTTATTTTCTCATCATCGATAAGGGTATAGTCATGCTCTCACTTCTGTGTGTTGCACAACAATGTTAGCAGAGCTAAGGAAACCGTTGGGATCTCAAACTTGTTTACTACCAGAATAAGCCGTTTTAGCGACGCCTAAAGACGTCGCTAAAACGACAATATTCGTCGCTAAAAATATTTAGCGACGAAATTACCGATGTTTCTGGCTGGTCGCGGAAATGTTAGTCGCTGATCTTCTAAACGTCGCCAAACGTCGCAATTACCGACGTTTGCCAACGTATTTATACGTCGGTATAATGCCGACGTCTACCGTCGTGTCGTCGGTGGCTTTGCGACGTAATATATCGTGTCGCTACGCGTCGGTAAATTTACCGACGAATTACCGTCGAGTCGTCGGTGGTTTAGTGACATGTTCAAAGTCGCTAAACGTCGATAAATCCTGGGAATTCCTGGGGTTGATTAACGACCTGCACCGACATTTACCGACGTCCTCCGACATATATTGACGTCGCTAAATGTCGTACCCTGGATAATATCGCTTATCTACCGACGTTTACCGACGCAAAATTACGTCGGAGGACGTCGGTAAACGTCGCTAAATCTGAAAAAAATAAAAAAATAAAATACAGAATGTCCATATCTCCCTGCAGTTTAAAAAGCTAACCATTTCTCACTGTAAAATAGGATCCAAACAATCACAGAATGTCCATTTCTCACTGTACACATGTTTCAGTCCCTATAACCAAGTCTACAACAATTACACAATGTCCAGTTCTCAGAATGTCCATTTCTCACTGTACACAGATTTCAGTCCCTATAAGCAAGTCTACAACAATATCACTTCACAATACGAAGCATTGTCGACTACTTTCCAACGATACTAATCCGAAATGGTATATAATAATCCAACACGGCCGATACCAGTCGAATGGCTTAATTGCCAAGTATGAGAACGAATGGCTCAGAACACAACCCAAAATTTATTCTTGCATACATTAGTGTGAATCATCTATGTTCTGTACATATGGTGTAGTATATGTTCTTATCGTATCTAGTATCTGAAGAATGTAACAGAATCAAGATGAACTTACATAATGTAATACTAAGACATCATCAACTACTATATAAGATATAGTGATAAGTTGTCGTATCATCATTGTCGAGGGATGAGGGTCGGAGGACAGTCAACTTTATCTACGGATACATAGTTTCTGTCTCGCCAGTCGAATGGCTTAATTGCCAAGTATGGAAACGAATGGCTCAGAATACAAC
This sequence comes from Iris pallida, assembly GCA_029216955.1. NCBI lineage: Eukaryota > Viridiplantae > Streptophyta > Magnoliopsida > Asparagales > Iridaceae > Iris > Iris pallida. The sequence goes on from JANAVB010003400.1 coordinate 83,255,862, forward strand.
CCAAAATTCATTCTAGCATACATTAGTGTGAATCATCTATGTTCTGTACATATGGTGTAGTATGTTCTTATCGTATCTAGTATCTGAAGAATGTAACAGAATCAAGATGAACTCACATAATGTAATACTAAGACATCATCTACTACTATATAAGATATAGTGATAGGTTGTCGTATCATCATTGCCGAGGGATGAGGGTCGGAGGACGTCGGTAAACGTCGCTAAATCTGCAAAAAAAATAATAAAATAAAATACAGAATATCCATTTCTCCCTGCAGTTTAAAAATATAACCATTTCTCACTGTAGAATAGGATCCAAACAATCACAGAATATCCATTTCTCGCTGTACACAGGTTTCAGTCCCTATAACCAAGTCTACAACAATCACACAAAATATGGGAACGAATGGCTCAGAATACAACCCAAAATTTATTCTAGCATACATTAGTGTGAATCATCTATGTTCTGTACATATGGTATAGTATATGTTCTTATCGTATCTAGTATCTGAAGAATGTAACAGAATCAAGATGAACTCACATAATGTAATATTAAGACATCATCCACTACTATATAAGATATAGTGATAGGTTGTCGTATCATCATTGCCGAGGGATGAGGGTCGGAGGACAAATACCGCTCGAGTGAGCCAAAGGCATGCAGCCACTTCTCTCCCTCCAGTCACCCTCTCCCTCTCTCACGCTATCAACGTCACAACTTTTCTACCTCAAGTTCTGATCAAGCATTTTCCTTCTTCTCTCCTCCACCATGGCTCTGAACCCATCTGCTCCTCCCTACTTCCCTTCTTCTTATTTGACTCTCTCAGCCACATATGATATCCAGCTCAAGTGTAGAGTCGGGGGAGAAAAAGTGGGCAGGAATAGGAGGGGGAAGCAGCACAGCCGGCGGCATGACCCGGAGGAATTACAGAGGTTTTCTTCAAATCCGTAGGAGAACTATAAGGATATTTCTTTTCACAACATGTCACCTTGTCAAAGACCCTTAATATGAATATCATGTTACCGCGGTGTTGGAAGACTAACATGTCATAATTTTCTAAGCCGTGTGTTTTGACATAATCCTCCAAACTCTTTCCTGCTATATAGTAATGCAAGATTACTACATAGGAGGAAAGAGTTGGGAGGATTATGTCAAAACATACGGCTTAGAAAATTATGACATGTTAGTCTTCCGACACCGCGGTAACATGATATTCACATTAAGGGTCTTTGACAAGGTGACATGTTGTGAAAAGATATATCCTTATAGTTCTCCTACGGATTTGAAGAAAACATTTGTACTTCCTTCGGGTCATGCCGCCGGCTGTGCTGCTTCCCCCTCTTCTTCCTGCCCACTTCTTCTCCCCCGACTCTACACTTGAGGTGGATATCATATGTGGCTGGGAGAGTCAAATAAGAAGAAAGGAAGTAGGGAGGAGCAGATGGGTCCAGAGCCATGGTGGAGGAGAGGAGAAGGAAGATGCTTGATCAGCATTGTCTTTCGGATCGTCCTCATCAAGGCATAAAGCGTGTCCAGCTTCTTCAACTTCTCGCTGGCTGCAGAGTCGAAATGGGAACGGGTCCTCTTTGCCGGCCCGGAGCTCTGACTCGCACTCGTCGCCGCGCTACCGATTTTCTCTCCTCCTCTGACGCGGGTCATAATTAAGAAAAGAAATTTTCTACCTCTTTTTCACATAAATGTCATTGCCGCCTTGTACTCGAGCCTCCTCGTCTGTGACGCTATCCAACTTCTCGGTGCCTACATTGTCACTCAAATCTCCCCTTCGACTCGTATCGTCCTCTACTTCGCCTATCTTTTCGCTCCCTGTCTTGCAATCATCTGCTATCACCCGCCGACTCATTCGACTCCTTCTCCGAGTCTTCCTCCTCCTCCTCCTCCTCCTCGGAGTCATCAGAAAAGGAGTCGAATGAGTCGGCGGTGATAGCAGATGATTGCAAGACATGGAGCGAAAAGACAGGCGAAGAAGAGGAAGATACGAGTCGAAGGGGAGATTCGAGTGACAATGTAGGCACCGAGAAGTTGGATAGCGTCACAGACGAGGAGGCTCGAGTACAAGGCGGCAATAATGTTTATGTGAAGAAGAGGTACGAAATTTCTTTTCTTATGACCCGCGTCAGAGGAGGATAGAAAGCCGGTAGCGCGGCGACGAGTGTGAGTCAGAGCTCCGGGCCGGCAAAGAGGACTCGTTCCCATTTTGACTCTGCAGCCAGCGAGAAGTTGAAGAAGCTGGCACGCTGAGCAGCCCGTTATGCCTTAATGAGGACGATCCGGAAGACAATGCTGATTCAGTTTTGCCTTTCTTGGATGGTATTGATTCTGTAGATCCGTGTATAAAAGAGAAAGAGATTGGGAGTAGAGTGGACCCGGAGGGAAATGAGAGATTGGAAGCTGGGTCAATATCCAAGAAGCGAAAGAGAGTCGAGGATTCTGATAGGTTGTCGTATCATCATTGCCGAGGGATGAGGGTCAGAGGACAGTCAACTTTATCTACGGCTACATAGTTTCTGCCTCGCCAGTCGAATGGCTGCAGGGACTATGTCCTGATCACCATGTCGTACCGTAGATTAATACAAATGGAGCTGGAGCCAAAATACAGAAACCAAAATACAAAATACAGAATCCAAATTATAAAATACAAAATACAAAATACAAAATACAAAATATAGAAACCAAAATACAAAATACAGAAACCAAAATACAAAATACAAAATCCAATCCCAGGGTTCGTCGAAAATACAAAATACTGTGAGAACGGATGGCTCAGAACACAACCCAACCGGAGAGGATACTCTGAGAGATCCATTTAAGTAGGACGTATACTCTGAGAGATCACCTTTACAAGAATGATATCAGTAGTGGGATTGAGTGCTGGAGGAGATATTATCAAAGTATACGTCCTACTCAGATGGGTCTCTCACCGTTACTATTTTTGTCTGACAGCATGGTGGATGTGCTCCGTCAACAGATTCTTGCTCCGAGCCAAAACTTTGTCCCGGAGCTCAAGTGGACATCCTTCGTGTAGAGCTCGAGTGAGAGGTTCCTGACAGCATGGTGGTCTCCTTTGTCAAAGTATCCGTGCTCGTCCCACAACCAATGTGGGATGAGCACGGATACTTTGACAAAGGAGACCACCATGCTGTCAGGAACCTCTCACTCGAGCTCTACACCAAGGATGTCCACTTGAGCTCCGGGGCAAAGTTTTGGCTCGGAGCAAGAATCTGTTGAGGGAGCACATCCACCATGCCGTCAGAAAAAATATTAACGGTGAGAGACCCATCTGAGTAGGATGTATACTCTGATAATATCTCCTCCAACACTCAATCCCACTACTGATATAATTCTTGTAAAGGTGATCTCTCAGAGTATACATCCTACTCAGATGGATCTCTCAGAGTATCCTCTCTGGTTGGTTGTCGTATCATCATTGCCGAGGGATGAGGGTCGAAGGACAGTCGACTTTATCTACGGATACATAGTTTTCTGCCTCGCCAGTCGAATGGCTACAGGAACTATATTCTGATCACCATGTCGTAGTCCAATACAATCCAAAGATTGACACAGTACTAATTCATATATGTAGTCCAATACAAATAGTCTAATACAAAAACAACCCAATATAAATAGTCCAATACAAATAAGTACTAATAGCTAATGAGAACCACGCTGCTCACGCAAACGCTCAGTGATACGATCACGCAACCACCTCGAAAAAGCGAGATCTTTGGCGTGAGGAGAGATGTCGTCCCTTGCAAGTGTTGCACGAATAGAACTCCCGGTCTCACTAGCTACCGGTGCTGGATGAATAGAACTCCCGGTCTCACTAGCAACCGATGCCACTTCCTCCTTAACTGTAGGAGGAGCCACCTCAGCATTCACTATTTCCCTCAAACGACGTGCCGCTCCTCGGGTCATGGGTACCATCTAGTAAGATCGATAGTCACAAATAATATAATTGTAACATAAACAAGCTAAAGGAACCATCATGTAATTTGAGTACATTTTTGAAAGCAGAGGGATGAGGGTCGGATGACAGTCAACTTTATCTACGACTACATAGTTTCTGCCTCGCCAGTCGAATGGCTGCAGGGACTATGTCCTGATCACCATGTCGTACCGTAGATTAATACAAATGGAGCTGGAGCTGGAGCCAAAATACAGTTGGTACTAAACTCAATAGAACAAACACTCTCACAGCTCAAAATACTAACACATGCTCACGCCTTACTCTTGTGACACTCCCTTTCAAACACAAACACACACCTATATGTTCCCTTACACATGTTGCCATGTTACCTGTAAAAATAGGAAACTCTTGTTGTCTATAATAAGATACAATTCTACAAAGAGAACCATACTGTAGAACTCACACTTTAAGACAATAGATGAAGGAAGACTTGTATGGAGGATCGATAGGGTTGAGCGATGTTATTTTATTCTACAAAGAGAACAATACTGTAGAACTCATACTGTAGAACTCACACTTTAACACAATTCTATAAAGAGTTGTCATAGGGTGTTGAGCGATGTCATTTTATTATTTTCTTCTTCTTCTTCTTGGGATTTTTGAGTATTGGATCTTGTGACATATATAGCTAGAACTTACGAAGAATGGAGTACCATACTTCAACAAATAGATGTTGACTAATTTGTTCATATACTTGTTGTCTAAAATAAGTGTAGGAATGTTGCAAGGTGAAATAATGTATCAAACACTATATCGAAACCTCAACCCAATATGCAAATCCAAATTAATACGAAAATACACAAATGTATGTAGGGGATTAAGTGTACAGAGGTGAAATACATATATATGCATGCTTGGGGGTGTCCACGTGTCCAACAAATGGACACAAAGTGTCCAAAACCTCACGAACACACTGTATCAGTGAACACATGGTCGTAATGTGTCTCCGTGTCCATTTTGGACACGAAAAATACCTCAATTAGGGTTAGGGTTTACCTTCAGTCTCCTCGCGGTGGTGGAGGAGGAGGATGAGGACAAGTTCGGTGGTGGAGGAGGAGGGGATTAAGTGTACAGAGGTGAAATACATATATATGCAAGCTTGGGGGTGTCCACGTGTCCAACAAATGGACACAAAGTGTCCAAAATCTCACGAACACACTGTATCAGTGAACATATGGTCGTAATGTGTCTTCGTGTCCATTTTGGACATAAAAAATACCTCAATTAGGGTTAGGGTTTACCTTTAGTCTTCTCGCGGTGGTGGAGGAGGAGGAGGAGGAGGAGGATCTCGCGGTGGAGGAGGAGAAGGGGCTCGCGATGGAGGAGGAAGAGGAGAAGGGGCTCGCCGGAGGGAGGAGAAGGGGCTCGCGGTGGAGGAGGAGGATGAGCGGCGCCAGAGGGAAGGGGGTCGGGCTGTCGTCGAGGTCGGAGAAGAGGGGCGGGAACAAAAAATTTGGAGAGAGGGAGAAATGAAAAGTCGAACCGAGGAAACCCTATTTAGCAGAAGTTAGCGACGTCCGTAAATACGTCGCAAAGCATCGGCCTTCCTTTAATATTCGGCGACGTCTTAATCTTTGCAACGCAAAACATCGCTGAACTAATAAAACTGGCGACGTTTTTCGACAAATCAATGACGTTGGTTTTTATTACACTAAAGGTAGTCACAATATGTCGCTGTTTGTCGCTATCAGTGACGTATTGTGACGCATACTTTTGGAGTCGCTAAATCCAAAAATATTAGCGACGTTTTAAGTCGGCGTCGCTAATTTCGTCGCTGACATGACTTATTTTGGTAGTGGTTGATCTAGGTCAACGGTAGGTGACGACATTAGTTAGCTCCCTAGCTTCCTAGATTAGGACTTCTAAAATAATTAGTTCATTAAGGTATGAGGAAAATTTCAAAATTTGGGATCACGAATTACAAAATAACACCAAGTTTGAGGTGAAATATTTTATTGTAAAAGAAACTTCTTGTTGTAACAGAGAAAGGTTAGGACTCTACTTGTGAAAGATGAATTCTTTAAAGTCGTTGCAGGGAAGAATAAAAAGCCTTCAAATATTACAAATAATTTATGGGTTGACATGGATCATAGGGTACATAACACAATTAAGCTTTGTCTGGCGGATGAGGTCATGTGTAATGTTATAGAAGGGACTTCTGCGACTGGTTTATGTTTGAAGTTCGAGAGCTTGTATATGAAAAAATCATTGTCTAACAAGTTGTATCTCAAGAAGCAACTTTCCATTTGTAACCCCGCTTTTCCGAATTTTTGAAATTTTGAAATTTTCTGGAATTTTATAATTTAGTCATATTTTATTTTATGGTTGATTAAGGAATATTAATTTTAATCATTATCATGGCGTAGTTTAAAACATTTTGGCTATTAAGTTATTTTAGATCTAATAATTAATTAATTGGTTATCTTATTTTTAAATAAAATAAAAGAAAACTATTTTAAAAGTTTGGAAAGTACTCTTATATTTTATTAATGCTTTTTTTTAGAGATTATAATTAATTGGACATTAAGATTTTTCTTTGCTTTCCATATTGGCCTGCTGGCCCAAGGCCAGGTGCAACTTCATTTCAATTTTCCTCCTGAATAGAGAAATTCTCTTCACTCAATTAAGCCCAGCCCGACCCCAACTCTAAGCCAGCCCAGCCCATACCATAGGACCGTTGGGTTTAAAAACCTTTCCTCAAGTTTCAGTTCTCCAGAGTTGTTACTTTCAAAAATTTTCCTAATGATATTTCATTTAAAATTCTTTTCCCTCCATTCTTGTTCCCTTCTCTGATCCGCAGCGGAGCCGCTGTTCCATCTCCGCCGTTGGGATCAGCCATCGACGTGGCAGAATCATCTCCTACCGTCCATACACCCTCGTCGACGTGGCAGAGCCTCTAACGGTTTTCCTCCCGAACGTTCGATTGTAACCACCCAAACTTTTCCCTGCCTATTTAGACCCCTTCCTCCTTCCTCTTCATCACTCTTCTTACAACAGAGAAGCCTGCAAATTCCTTGTTCACTCTTCTTCATCGTCGTCGAGCGAAGTCGATAGCCATGGCGACCGGACGTTGATGAACCGGCTCTGTTCCACCGCGAAGTCGCCGTCCTCCTCGCGCCAACTCGATCGAAGGACGGCCATGGCGACTGGGAACGTCTCGTGGTGAAGACGGAGATCCGCAATAAGAGTGGTGCTCCTTAATAGGTCAGTTTTATTCTTGTTTTAGCTGTTCTTCCATCCTTTCTTTGAGAATCTCCTCCGATAAATGTTGATCTCTGACAGAGACTCGAGAGATCGGCAGAACTTCGAACCAATCGATCAAAACAGCAAGGACATTCTAATCAGTAAGTCCTCATTCCCTTCCCTGCAGTTTCGTGAGAATTTGAATTCAATTGAAGAGATCTTCTGATTTGATCAAATTATGGATCAGTGTGGTTATTCATGGAGCTTTTTGTTGGTTTGGAGGATTGAGTTGGTGAGTTCTGATTGATTCATGTGAATTTTCTCCAAATTGGAGTCGTTATGATTCAAATAGGACTCACGAAAATTCTTTCTTATTGCTGCATCCTTCCTGTTCGATAGAATGCTTGTGTAGGACTGATACCAGCTCAGGACTCAGAAGTATTGTACCGGACTCTACAGGGTACCTGAGGACTCGGGTATGTACATTCTAAATTCTTTGTTATGCTCTTCTTACTTGTATCATGTGTCTTTGCGTCGTGTCTAGAAGGGAGTTATGTGTGATGATTTCTGGTTAGGTATTCTAATGGTGAGTTTGTATGGCATATCACTGTAGGGATCTAAGGAATTGGTCTGTGTATTTTCGATCATAAGCAAGGGTGCTTAAATGGGTTCAGCAGTGGCTAAGTGATAGGAAGGGTTAACTATTCAAGACTTTGGGACTGTAACAAGGATATTAAATATGTTGAATGTTGTTGATCGAGACTGAATTGTCTCAGTATCCTGCCGAATGGTACCAACCTTATTTGGACTAAACCTTAAAACTGTCATTTTCGAATGGAAATATGCTTGGTTAGGCTAATTTCATTAGAAAATTGTAGTTTGGACCATGTTGGTCCTCATATGATGAGTTGGGCTTAGTTGGAATATTAGAAATAGCAGCAGAAGCAAAATAGGACAAGCTTTGGTGTTTTATAATAGAGTGGCTTGAGCCTGGGCCAATTGAGGTCGACCAGTAGAGAAACACAGGAAATGAAGGTAAGAATGGCAGTGTAGGAATGTTTGGGAATTTGAAGTTTGGAAGAACAGTGGGGTTGAGCATGTGTGTAGCTGGGAGGATTTCAGTAGCCGTTAGTTTAAGTTTGAATTCATTAAGTTGGCCTGTTTTGTATATTAACCTGTACTGAGATGTGGTAGGATTAGTAGATTTTGAATATTGGTTACTAACTCGAGCCATTACCATTCAATTATTTCCTATTTAGTAATGGACCAACCAGTGGGGAATTTTAGATTCAATGTTAAAATGTTGGGGTTGGTGCAGAGCCTAGTTCCTCTTTATATTTCTTTATGGAAGATACAATGGGCCGGGTTATATATATCATAATACAAATAGATATGTATATTGTGTATATATTTGATTATAATTTTATATCGTATATATATATATATATTACATATTTCATCAAATCATACAAGTAAGATTTCTAACTTACTTTATCAAAGAAAATACAAAAGTATATTTTTTTATCCCTAAGACCTTATTACCTAAATAATTATTTCCAAATGTATTTCAATATTTTAGTTTTAAGTTCTAAAATAATATTATGTTAAATAGATTGTCCCTATATAATGGTTCTAGTTAGTATTTATGATCTAATTAATAGTATTTTGTTATTTAAACTCTTTTATTGTCTAGTATTTAATGATAAAGTCAGCTAGTTATATAGATGTAAGGATTAGCTAGAATTTTAAGACTAGTTAATAGTTAGCGATTTTAGCTAGTAATTAATGTAGAATTAACCAACATGTACCTATTACCCAGGTGGACCTAGAGATTTTCACATTCATTTTCTGATCTTCCAGAAAATCAGGCAAGTACACCGGCTCGAACTCTTACTCTGTATTTTCTGTCTTGCTTCATGTTCTCGTATTGACACGTTGTACACACGATTGTTCATTGTTCATTGTTCATTGTTCACTGTTCATCGTTCATAGTTCATTGTTCTTACTTGTACATTGGGGTGGGGAAATACTACAGATATGTGACCAATCCTATTTTAGCTAGGCATTGACTAATAGCTTGGGTCTCACATCGTGTACGTGGGACTCCAAGCCGTACCATTGTTCATTGTTCATTGTTCACTGTTTACCCAGCCGGTCACATACTCTGATAGTTATTTCAAATGCATGTTACACTGATAGAATAGTTTCATTGTTTCTGGATCTGGTACCATAGTTTCATTGTTATTCCTGTACCATAGTTTCATTATTATTCCTGTACCACAGTTTCATATTCTTGTCTTGTATCATAGTTCATATCGTGATTCTTTTTCATGCACTTCAGTTTACATTGTTTAGAGCTTCTTGTCGGGGTTGTACTTTGCTCTTTTCCTAACAGGATCGTTGCAGGTTTACTTGATGGTGTTGTACCTCCTTCATGGGCCAGAGCCCGAAGCCAGGATAGAGTTGTACCTCAGGATGGACTTAGAATTTCAGAGTTATAGTTAGGTCTTTTCTTAGATTTATTTTTAGAGGATTTCATCATGTATTGTATTGAGGATTTCAGGATTGTATAATTTTATTCAAGTTACCGGATTTGTCTTCGAATGATATTGTATAATTAACTTGTGGATTGTGGTGATTCTGGGGACATGTATAGCAGCTGTGGTGATTTATATTTCTTGTATCTTGGAGTTTTCCTTAGTATTGTACAGCTTACTTCGTCGTGTCCATCGACGAAGGCTGGGCGTGTCCGACTCGTATCCGATTATTCGGGAGCGGGTCGTCACACCAGTTTACGCTTGATGGACCCAGAATATTAGTCATTCGAACAACTTCAACAAGAATGTTGGTTATATTATATCTTGAAGTAAAGTTAGAGAAGGAAAATACACTTTTACTTCTTTTCACTTTCAGTATTGTATGACCATTTAGTGACCAGTTCTCTATGAGAAAGAAACTCCTAAGATGGAAGAGGTGATTAGTACTTTCTTAATAATGAGATTATGAATAGGCCAAATCCTATCGGTGAGTCATCGGGGTTGATCACTAGTACAAGCAGTAGCTAGAGAAGAATGGTATAGACACCAGTTCTAGCGGTCATGGTTAAGCAAGCGTTGCTCAGTAAGCAGATGAGCTAACATGTGATGCACTCACAATACATAACGAGAAATAAAATTTCTCAGTGTCATGGATTCTTGATGCTGATTGCTCTTATCATCTGTGTCTAAACAGAGAGCCATCCTACACATATAAGGAGATCAATGATGGTGTTGTTCTCATAGGGAACAATGCATCTTGCAAGACTGTTGGCGTAGGAAACATCAAGATAAATATTTTCAATGAAACGGTACACACACTCGTGAATATGAGACACATTATAGATTTGAAGAAGAATCTTACTTCTTTGGGTGTGTTGGACATGATAGGTGCGAGTTTGTTAGTCAAGTCAATTCATTGAAAATACTTAAGGACAACCTAGTGGTTATGAAGGGACAAAGACTGTCGTCGAATTGTATCAGTTGGACGGTAGCATGGCCACTGGTGGTACAGCCGTCGGAGAAAAGAAAGAGGTGGAGGATATCGCAATGGTATAAAATTACATCTAGGCCACATGAGTAAGAAGGGTTTACGTGAGCTGCAAAAAAAGGAGTCACTACTAAAATATGTTATATTAGCGACGTTGTTTAGCGACGGAATAAAATAACGTTGCTAAATATGTAATATAGCGACTCCCTTCTATAGACATCGCAAAACGTCGCGGAATAGCGACGTTCAGCGACAGTAGATAAATGACGTCGCGGAATAGTGACGTTCAGCGACATTTTATTAAAAAGGCAGTTCATAAGACCGAAGGAGGTCCTTGATTATATCCACTCAGAAGTATGGGGGCAATCACCGATTCGCTCCAAGGGAGGTTCTTAGTACTACATCACTTTTATAAATGATTTGTCAGAAAAGTTATACGACAACCATACATATTGAAAAGTATCCCATTTTTTCACAACAAGTTCAAGAATATAGCTATGAGATACCATTGGATGTGGGACACGTTGGATGAGAAGGAGATGGATACAAGAAATGTTGGATGAGAAGAAGAGAGATCTTTGAAATATTCATAATCATAATTAGCAGTATCGACGGAAACCGATATCATACAACCGATATCGATATAGTTTCGCATGTTCCGATCCGATACCAACTGCTACCAATATTGTCCGATTTTAACATTGGGTGTCTTTTCCTCCATCAATTTCGAGAAAATTGAATGAAATAGACCAATCATCAAAGGTGTAAAAAGGATATTAAGGTTGTAAAAGCATATAAATTATTCCAGATAAACTAATCATGCAGGGTGACTATTATTTCATTCAATTTCAAAACAACTAAAAAATAACACAAAAATATTTCAAATTATGCATGAATATATAAAATCTTTAAAAAGAATTTAATAAAATTTTAATAACTATTTAATTTTTGATACCAAAAAGATCTGATAAACCACCGATCCTGATACTAGCAAGAAGGGTCCGATTATGATATTACGAACGATTCATATAGAGGAAAATGGAGCAATATTCTAGCAAAGGTTATAGTGGGTATTGTGATGATCATCGAAATGACGGTATCTGCCACCTAGTGGAGAAAGGTTTTTTTTGTTGAGGACAAATTCCCTTCTTATGGAGAAGACCTAGTGGGAAGGGTTTTTTGTTGAGTAAAAGTTCCCTTCTTAGTTTTTTTTTAATCCTAATGTAGTTACGAAAAGGAGAGCGTAAACAATCATAATCTTATTAATAGTTGTGTTTTTGGATGAGATTATAAATTAAGCAATCTAATCTAATAGTAGTTGTGCTTTTGGATGTGCTTATTATTTAGAGAAATTTTGAGTGGCACCCCACTTTTGTTTACCATATTTACAGTGCACCCCACAAGTTTACAATAATGTAAGGTATCCCCCACTTTTGACGGTTTCCGTCCAATATGGACGGTCAACTAGGTTGACCCAATTTTTTTGACAAAAATACCCCTGACCTGTTGTCTTCTTCACTGTGTCACTCACCCCCCCCCCCCCCTCGCCGCTGTCGCCTCCCCTCCCCAACCTCGTCGACCTCGCCGCCCCCGTCTTCGACCTCCCGGACCTCGCCGACCTCGCCACCACGCGAGCCCCTCTGAGTGTTTTTCCTTAGAGAAATAGCCAACCATGTGGCATCCCCGATCATCACATTCACAAAGAATGTAAAATAAAAACAAATCCACATCATAGTAAAGTGTCTTGTGATCAAGGAATAATTTCGCCAAATAGCAAAGATTCTGCCCGTAAACCTTGTTCTTCTTGCCATCAACCTCAAACATTGAGAGTGTGCCATTGCTGTATATCTCATCACCTGGGGGATGCTTAAGGTCACATTTTCTCATATGCCTCTGAAGCTGTTCCTTACGCTTCATAAAATTCAGACAGAACTCACAAAAGTACAGCTTCAAACAGTCATTATACTCTGGCGGGAAAGGGGACAAGTACCATGTATCAATCTCATATCAACCACCACCACCACGCAAGATCCGAGTATGAAGAAGGCACGTATGGACGAACCCCTCCACCACCAGGCCAACATGTCCAATCCGGACGACATGAGCAACCGCGAGCTGCTGATGAAGTTCATGGACCACCACGGGGACGGCGAGGTCGTGGAGGGGGGCCGGCGAGGTCGACGAGGTCGTGGAGGGGGGGGGGGGGGGGGGCGACGCTAGGGCCCGGCGAAGGGGGGCGGCGGAGGCACGCCGACGGCGGGGAGGGGGCAGACCCTGAAAACATAGAGGGATTAGGGAAAGAAGACCGGGATATTTTGGTCAAAAAAAAAATGGTCAAAGGGTTTGACCGTAAGTTGGGGACGAAAATCGTCAAAAGTGGAGGGTACCTTACATTGTTGTAAACTTGTGGGGTGCACTGTAAATATGGTAAACAAAAGTGGGGTGCCACTCAAAATTTCTCTATTATTTAAGCAATCATCGGTAGTTTGTGAATTTGGGAGGACTTTTATGGTATATAATGCTACCCTAATTGTGAGGCTATTCACCTATAAATAGGGTGGTAGGAAAATACAATATTGTCAGAGTTTTAAGGGAGATCTAGAGTTCCTTTTATCTCGATGTTCTTTGCAAAGGGTTTGTATGGTCAACTTGGGCAAGAGAATCCTCGAGGGAGATTTTTCTTTGTACTTTCTTGGTTCTTGTGTACTTATTATCAGCTTTTCTAGTCACTGGTGATTCGTTTGTTGAATTGGTGAATATTTGTATCTTACTGTGGAGAAGTTACATAGTTGCACCTATATTCATATCCATTATTTAATCTTTTCTAAGGTTGGACTCTCATTGTCCCTTGGCCGGGTTGACCCTGATCTCATGGGATCCAATACCAACTACGAACTTCCAGATAAGTGGCCCATAGCACATTCTTATTTTATTCTAGATATGTTCATGTTGATTCTTTGGGCCCTGGGTTGGGCTGCCTCTGTCCCTGTCTTTTCTTCCTGATTTAAATTTTATTTTCTCTTGACAAGTTCTCATCGTGTCCCGGCCGCGTAGCATTCATCCGATAACTATAGGTGTTCTGTAAGCATCTGTGGAGCAGAGATAAGCAATGGCATCTTATCATTTATTCAATTATAGAGATTTGCTTAGAAAGAGGCTCTACCTTCGTCGCCCTTAGAACTTTTGCTAGATACACTGGATCCCGATCTATCATAACTTGAAATGGTGAAACTAAATATGTATATTTTAACTTGAGACGAGCCTTCATCATCCATAACAATTGCCTTCTCTTATCAGCTTTCTGGATTGTGTCTTATTCTGGCCTCCAAGCACAAAGTTATGGTCCAAACTCCAAACAACAAACAAGTACAAGCGTGGTTTGGTCAAATTATCTTCAGACAAATTGATGCACAATACCCCATGAATGTCTTTTCTACGTCATTCCCTCTTATGACATATTAAATTTATACCAAAAGCAAGATCAAACAATTTTACTTTGTTGGAAACACAGCGCGAAAATCGTTTCCCAAACTAGAGATTCCTACAACAGAATCAAGCAAAACCACACAAACCAAAAACACAAAACGCAAATTGCAGACAGAGATTTTTGACGTGAAAAATCCAAATGAGAAAAATCACATGACGATCGGAGTCTAACCCTAAAGAAACTCCACTAATGGAATAAAGAGAATACATCCTTACATGCTCCTCCCGATCCAAAAGGATCATCACAACTCACTTGAAAGAAAAAAAAAATTGATTGTAGACTCCGAAGAACAAGAGATGTCAAAAAATTATTCGAAGCGATCTCTCCTTCACAATAGTCTTCAGTCCTTTCTCTCTCAAAAGGTGTAAAGCAATATTGCTACTCTTTTTTTTAAGATGTGTTTTATGGTGAGAAAACACCTAATATATATAGCCTCAAACCCACAACTAATTGAAGTATTCTATTATATATAGGAATACTCAATCCAAATCTTTGATGTATTCCTATTATATATAGGAATACCCAATCCAACTCCATTGGGATATTCCTACTATATATAGAAATATCCAATCCAAATTTACTAAAATATTTCTATTATATATAGGAATACTCAATCTGACTCCGGGGTATTTTTCACATAGGTTGGGAACCCCAGTCCACTCTAACAAATCTTTCCCTTCACAACTATGTGGAGGGGGTTCACTACTAAAATATCATCAAATAGCGACATAATGTAGCGACGGCAAGAAATTACGTCGCCAGTAGCGACTTCTTTATAAACACGTCGCAAAACGTCGCTGGCTTGCGACGTTCTGCGACAGGAGTATACTACGTCGCTAAATAGCGACGTTCAGCGACATATTATAAGTATATGTCACCATGGTTGCGACGTTTAGCGACGTCAACACGTGACGTCGCTAAGTTATTTTACTTAGGGCACGCCGCTGCCTTCTTTCCCCCTCACTCTCACTCGAAAACTCGAAAATTTTAATTTTTCCCCCCCCACCCCCCCCCCCCCCCCCCGGCGACTCCCTCCCCCTCTGTCAGTGCCCTCCCCCCCCCCCGGCGACCCCCTCCCCCCACGGCGACTCCCTTCCCCTCCGGCGAGCTCCTCCTCGAGATCCTCCTCCTCGAGCTCCTCCTCCCCTAAACCGACCTCCTCCTCCTCTTCCTCAGGTAAACCCTAACCTAACTCCTCTCCTTCCTCCTCCTCCTCTCCCACGGACACACACACACACACACACGGACACGGACACACACGCACACACACACACACACACACACACACACACACACACACACACACACACACACACACGGACACACACGGACACACACACACACACACACAGACACAGACATTGATATGCACGCCAAGTGTTGTCAAAATGACTCAAAGAGCATCAATGCTCTAAATTCAAATTTTAACCTTTAGTTTAGGAGTGCTTTGTTATAGCTTTAGCATTGGTATGATAATCTAGCATACAAGAGTATAATAGAAGTAGTTATATTGATTGGGGGATTTGTGGTTTAAGTGGACTGTGGGTGTGTATTTGTGTGGGCTGTTTATTCCATATGTGATCAACCATGTATGACTGTCCAGTCGTTGTATATATATATATATAGACTCAAGTTTGTAAGTGTGAATGTATACATTGTTAGTCTCTTAGTAGGTCAGTCCATTGCCTTTATATCGATTCAATCCCTTAGCTTTGTTCAGTCAGTGAGCTTTGAACAGTCCACATTTGATCCACATGTTAGCATTTACCACTGTACAGTCCAGTTTGGGGGATTACCACAGTGTAATGATCAGTTCCATATCCATTTGGTATCAACTATGTGTATCAGTCTTGCTTGGCATATTGCAGTCCATATTATCTCTTCATATCAGTCTAGGCATTTATTTAGTTCCAGTCCTATTATTTGTCTTGTATTCAGTTGTTCAGTCCCATGACTGACATATAGATTAGGTATTGTTTGGTTGAAGGATTATCTTTTTAGTTCATTCCACCCTTGCACATCGACATTAGTTATCAACTTAGATGTCCAGCCTGTCCTTAAATCAGTTTTGAATCAATTATTCAGCCCCCAAATTGCTTATTGGTTAGTTCAGTCCCCTATTGAATATGAGTTCAGTTCCTGAGGTCACTTGACTAAATACTTGAGTATCAGTCCCCAACATCAAGTGTCTAGTCACCTACCTACCATGCATCAGTCCATGCCACACAGGTTCAGTCCTATTTTCACAAATGGGTCAGTGTTTGGAGTGTGACTCGAGTTTGGGGCTTTTGATGATAGGTATTCTTGTATCAGTCAACAGGTGGTCTATTTGAGTAACAGTCCTTGTAGATTTCATTTTCCTTAAACTGTAAATAGGACTGAGATTGGTTTTCCTATTCCTGAGATAAATCCACTAAATGTGTCAACTGATTCCCTTGAATAACTAAAACTGAATTGACTGTTAACCAATAACGATAAGGCAAAGGGTACCAATAACGATAAGGTAAAGGGTACCAATAGCGATAAGGTAAAGGGTACCAACTTAAGGTATTGGTATTGGGATACCAATAGCGATAAGGTAAACGGTACCTTGGTAGGTAATGACTATAAATAGGATATTTGACTTAGATTGGACTAAGAGTTGACAAAGTCAACTATAGGTCAACCCTTGACCTACTTTGACCTTGTTTGACTTTGTTTGACTTAGGTTGACCTTGTTTGACTTTGTTTGACTTAGTACAACCTAGATTGACCTAGATTGCATATCATTGATATTAGTAACTGTCCGCTACTAATGTGTGTCCCTAATAAGACATAATATACGAATTTGTGCATGTTGGATAATGTGTGTCCATCTTTGCAGAATTATTTCCAAATGGATATGAATTACTACTTACAGAATCATTCATGGATGTACAATCGTCGTCCTAATGATATGTGTGGTGTGCGGGATGAATACATAGCGGAAGTAGAGCAGTTCCTGCAGTTTGCTAAGGCGTTCCCTCAGTACATGGACGGCACCAAAATTAAGTGTCCGTGTGTGAAATGTCATAACATAAAATATTATCCAGAAGTGGAAGTGACATATCATTTGTACTCGAGGGGTTTCACGCCTAATTACTATCAGTGGACCGCACACGGAGAACTTGTGTCTTTAGCATCAGAGCCGAAGCCTTATGTTGAGCCATATATGCATGCGGGACCTAATTTTGTTTCAGATAATCATGCATACGACGACGGGTGCGTGAACATGGTTTTCGACGCTGCGGGGCCTAGTTTCGTTCATGATACACCTGAGGAGGCACCGAACGCCGATGCTGCACAGTTCATGGAGTTGCTGGAGAATACAAGGACTCCATTGTATCCTAGTTGTGAGGATCATTCACCGTTGGAGGTGGTTACAAGACTGTTGAGCATTAAGTCAGATTTTAACATGTCGCAAGAATGCTACAACCGAGTGTTGGAGTTGATTATAGAGATCTTGCCGGCGGGTGCTAAGTTACCTAAAGACTTCTACCGGTCTAAGAGGATGGTGAGATCGCTCTGGATGGGATACAAGAAAATCGATTCCTGTCGCAATGGGTGCATGCTGTACTACAAAGACGATAAGGACGCAGATGTGTACAGATTTTGTGGTGCTGATCGCTATAAGACAACTAGTACAGGAAGGTCTACCGGTGCAAGAAGATCGACCGATTCAATGCACTACTTGCCTTTAACGCCGCGGTTGCAAAGATTATTTATGGTGAAAGAGACGGCCGAAAATATGAGTTGGCACATGCGAGAACTGATTGAAGGAGTGTTGGATCACCCATCCGATGGAGAAGCGTGGAAGCACTTTGATCGAGTGTATCCTGATTTTGCTTCAGATCCGCGTAATATCAGGTTGGGACTATCTTCTGACGGTTTTACTCCTTTTGGTCTTTCGGAATCCCAGTATTCGTGCTGGCCTGTGATTGTCACTCCGTATAACCTACCGCCTTGGATGTGCATGAAGACTCAGTACATGTTTCTAACCGTTATAATTCCTGGTCCGAATAATCCCAAGAGGAACATTGACGTGTACTTACAGCCTTTGATAGATGAGTTGAATCAGTTATGGGAAGTAGGCGCTAACACGTACGATGTTTCCAGGAAGCAGAATTTTCAGATGAAGGCAACCCTTATGTGGACCATCAACGACTTTTCGGCCTATGGAATGTTATCTGGATAGAGCACTCATGGCCGTCTCTCATGTCCGTATTGCATGGACCGTAGTAAGGCTTTTCGCTTGAAACACGGAGGAAAACCGTGCTTCTTTGATTGTCATCGGCAATTTCTGCCAAAAGATCATCCGTTCAGAAGGAACAGGAATGCATTCCGTGCCGGCGTTGTAGAGAAGGGTGATCCACCGCCAAGGTGGTGCGGAGCCATGATATGGGAGGAGGTTAAAGATTTTCCAAGTGCTATCGAAGATCCTACAACTGGGTACAAGTGCGATGGATTTGGTAGAGATCATAACTGGACAAAGAGGAGCATATTCTGGGATCTACCATACTGGAGTACCAATCTTATCAGACATAATCTTGATGTCATGCATATTGAGAAGAATGTGTTTGATAACATAATTAATACTGTGATGGACGTAAAGAGAAAAACGAAAGACAATCCCAAGGCCAGGTTGGACTTAGAAGAAATATGCAAACGTCCTGCGTTGCATTTGATACAGCAGAATGGAAAACAGTTCCTGCCGAAGTCAATTTTCTCGCTGGACAAGGAGGATAAAGTGAGACTTTGTCGGTGGATCCAGGGCCTAAAATTTCCAGACGGATATGTGTCAAATCTGAGAAGATGTGTCGATCCGAAGGAAAACAAATTGACGGGTATGAAGAGCCACGATTGTCACGTATTCATGGAGAGGTTAATTCCGATTGCATTTCAGGAATTCTTACCGCAGGCAGTTTGGGATCCATTGACGGAGTTTAGCATATTCTTCAGGGATCTTTGTTCTAAGAAATTGCTCGTTGATCGTCTAGAAAAGCAAGAGAAGGACATTGCGTTAACACTATGCAAGCTAGAGAGGGTGTTTCCTCCTGGATTCTTCGACTCTATGGAGCATTTGCCGATTCATCTATCCTATAAGGCACATGTTGGTGGACCCGTCGAATATCGATGGATGTACCCGTTCGAGTGACATTTGAATCACCTAAAAGAAAGGTGAAAAATAAGTCACGGGTCGAGGGTTCTATTTGTGAAGCCTATGTTCTCGAGGAGATTACAAACTTTTGTTCGATGTATTTCAAGCCTCATGTTGCAACTAATAGAACGAGAGCTTCCAGAAACGACGAGGGAGATCATGAAAGTAATGATACAATACTGAAGGTATTCAATGCTTTAGGAAAGCCATCGGGTAAGATGAAGAAGAGATATCTGAACGATGATGAGCTAAGGGCTGCTCAGGTATATGTATTACTCAACTGTGACGAGGAGGAAGTAGAAAAACTGGAGGGGTAAGTAAATAATATGTCTACATTATTTTAATAGTGTTGAGAATGATACTATTACATTAATTGCACGATGTTATTTTCAGCATATTTAATGATGATGTGAGTTCAGGTAGGCCACACATAACAGAAGAAGAACTAGAACAAGAAATGAGGCGTTATTTTCTATCATGGTTGAGTGCATATGTAAGACTTGAGAACTCTGTAATTATCTTTCTGTATATGCACTTGATTGAGAATGATCTTAATTGCTTCTTTCGTGGTATTTAGGTCGATCGTCCATACGCAAGACTTGAGAATGAGTCTATTAGAACGCTATCCAAGGGACCAATTTATGCTGCAAAAATATGGCCAAGCTACCGTGTTAATGGGTTTAGGTTCAAGTCAACAACTTGCCCGATCAGAGACAACTTTGTGGATCTCGACTCCACCAAAAACAGCTGTTTGTGTATCAGATCTTCGAACTACAAAGATGTTGATACGGGCAACGATTTCTATGGCGTGCTACGAGAGATCGTGGAGCTAACATATAGTTATGGAATAGAGCCTGCTAAGATTGTGTTATTCAGGTGTGATTGGTTCGATCCGATTGAAGGTCAAGGATGGAAAGTAGACAAGCACGGTCTTGTTGATATAAACTATCGGCGTCGATATCAAGCCTATGAACCATTTGTCCTATCAAGTCAGGCTCAGCTCGTGTACTTCACAAGTTATCCTAAACGGGGAACAACAAGGTCAGACTGGTGGGCAGTATGCAAGACCAAAGCTAGAAATACCTTTGAGGTTGACGATATAGCTTATCAACAGGATGAACTACCTCTTGTAACAAATATTATAGAAGTGGACACGACGGAAGTTCCTCATTACACATCTAATTGTGTAGAAGAAGTAGAATTATCTGAAGAGGAAGATGCAGATGAAAGTGAAGATGTAGAGGAGGAAGAAGAAGAAGAAGAAGAAGAAGAAGAAGAAGAAGAAGAAGAAGAAGAAGAAGAAGTAGATGAGCTAAACGAACTAGATGAATTTTCAGAAGAGGATTAAATCTGTACGTTTGTTTTATCATCATATTTGACACTTTAGTGACACTTCTATCATATAAATCTGTGACACTTCAGTGACACTTTATTGACACTTTTATTGACACTTCAGTGACACTTTATGACTATGATATTTTTCAAAAATCTGTGATGTCTATCATATAAATATGTATTTTTGTTTTATTGTCATATGTTATTATCAGGTATGACTAGACCAGGAGGACGACGCGGAGGATTTTACATTGGGCAGTCCCGTCAGCCTCAACCTGGGGATGGAGAGGGCAGTTCTGTACCCTCATTCTCATCTTCGAGTACGCCATTGTACCGTTCTGTTTCCGGTCCATTACCGGGACAGGGCAGTTCCAGCAGGTTGGCGACTCCTCCCTCGTCGTCCAGTCTTCCTGATCCCGCGTCCAGCATCCCTGATCTCCCGTCCAGCATTCCTCCTGCCGACGGCTCTATGGAGGGAGCCCACGCCGAGCATATGGAGGACGGTGATCAGACTGATCCTGCCCAGGCAGGAGGTGAGAGCGACCCTCCATGTGCTCCCCCGGGCGAGACGCGTATGGAGATTTGGACGGACGGGCCTATGAAGTAAGTTAATTAATTATTATATATTTATCAAATGATTATATGTACATATATATTCATAAAAAATTATTATTGTATAGATATCGGCCTTCTGTAGTACAGAGACAGCTGGGAACATTTCTGAGGCAGAACTATGGTGGGCCTTGGATTAACTACTCAGATGCTCCCGCAGATATGAAGGCCTTTTGGTTCGCCCACTTCAAGGTAAAAATTTGTTTATTTTTAAATTTTAATAATCATTTGTGTATATTATACAACTTTTGTATTTTACTTCTTGTAGAGGACCTATTTCTATCCACCACACTGGGCGACGAGGATCGAGGGCCAATTTTCTGCCGTCGCAGCCAAGCTCATCCATGATGCGATCGACGACCAGAAGCGTCGTGATCGCTCCGGACAGCCGATCCAGGGTTGGATTACGCCAGAGCAGTGGACTGCGATGAAGGCTAGATTCAGCGAGCGCAGGTACCAGGAGCGGTCTGAGAAGGCCAAGGTGGCGCGATCGAGCACCGGTAAGTGGTGTGGTGGCTCCATTCCGATGACGGGACATTTTTGTCGTCTGGTACGTTTCCTATGACGGACATTAATTTATATATAGTTAGATAGAATGTTTAATACTAATAATAGATAATATATTTTAACAGGTAAAAAAGGGTGAGGACCCGAACATGGTGACCGTCTTCCTGGTCACCCATCGGAGGGCTGGGGAGTTCATTGACGAACGGGCGACGCAGGCATATGTACGTTCTATCCTTTATATTAATTTACTATAATTTAGAAAACAGGAAAATAGATATCAATATAGAGTTTAGCAAACACTTACACGTTAGCAAACATGTTCTAGGCCGAGTTTGTTCGGCTACAGGAGGAGGCGGCTGCTGCTGCTGCTGTTGCTAGTGCGCAAGCAGAGGGAGGGGCTGGTACTTCCTCCCAGCCGCCTACAGCTCCATCGTCGGACGAGCTCTGGATGACCGCCGTTGGCGGTCTTCAGAAGGGTACGTACTACGGTACGGGATCCTACGGCACGTATTTGGCTTCGGAGTCATCCCGGGCCCCCTCTGTCAGTGCGCAGTCTCCGGCTACGTAGGCGTCGTCACGAGCTGAGGATGTTCATCGTCAGATCGAGGAGCTGCGTCGCGAGTTGCAGCAGCAGATTTCTGATACGGTCGAGCGACGATCCGACCCTCCGATCGTCACCGAACGATTTGATGCGGTCGAGTGCAGTATACAGGAGCTGATGAGTCTGCATCAGGCTACAGCTGCCAGCTTGCAGACTCTCACCGAGTCTACGCAGCACATAGAGCGTAGAAAGGTCGAGCTGGAGGGATCGCAGAGGAGCATGTCTGCCTCACTCACTCAGTATACTGAGAGGGTGGTGAGTACCCTTGCTGCACATGGTGAGCGACTGCGAGAGCTGGAGCAGATACGTCCTCCCGGTCCATCGACGGCGCCGACTCCAGACATTCCACTGCCTCCTACTGCCCCTACGGTGCAGTTCACCCAGGAACAGTATGACTACATTCTATCCCAGTTGTCCCAGTTGCGCGACAGGGGTCCGCAGTAATTTTATTGGTTTTTTTTTATGACTTGTATGTATTGGCCCTATGGGCAAATTGTTTATTGGTACACTGTTGTTTATAAACTTGGTGGGAGACTTTTTATCATCTTCTATTTTTATTTGACTCTATTGGATGTTTGTGAGGATGTTTGTCTGTGATATTTACTTTGTACTGCCTCCTATTTTTATTGTGATATTTACTTTGTGATATCTGCAACGGGAATGACAAATATACCTACGCTGGGTTATAAGCGATAATCTGATATACAAAGGAGGTGCTGCCGAAATTTTAAAAAAATATATTGTGTATTTTTGTTATGATGTGTGTCTGTGTTTACAGTGAATGTGAAATACAGTGTTTGGAACCATCGACATTTTCGATTATTGTTGTATGTGTTATCTTGGATAGAAATAGCAACAGTTCAGGGTGCACTTCTGAGAGCTTCATTTTCACGTCCTTTACTTTCTCGGGACGTCGTAAAGGTTCCCGAGAAGGTGAAGGACGTGAAGAGGAAGCTCTGAGAAGTGCACCCTGAACTATTGATCTTTCTATCCAAGATAAAACATAGAACAGTAAGCGAAACTGTCGATGGTTCGAACACTGCACTTCACACACACTGTAAACACAGACACACAGCATAACAAAAATATCAATTATATTTTTTTAAAATTTTTTTATAATATCTGCGACAAATAGCGACGTTCTGCGACGTACTGCGACGGAACGTATACGTCGCTATATGTCGCTAAATAGCGACGTAACGTCGCTAGACGTCACTAATATGCTGACGTGGGCTGAGGGTGTACGTCGCTAAATCTGTCGGTATGCGTCGCTAAGTTGCCCACGTGGCTGTCATGCTTTACAGCGTCGCAAGTGGTCGCTTTACGTCGCAATTTTGGCGACGTAGTGATATGTCGCTATATGTCGCTAATTTTGCGACGTCTAGCGACAATAAACTCCGCGTCGCAAATAGCGACGTTCGGCGACTAAAGTGTCATCTGCGACTTGCCTATAAGCGACGTCCGATTTTCGTCGCTAAATACGTCGTAAATTGGTTTTAGCGACGTATTTTCCTTATTTAGCGACGTCTCCTGACGTCGCTAAAGTGGGTTATTTTAGTAGTGGTTGTCATCCCGACGATCCTCTTACGGAACTCGAACTTTTCTCTTAAAAGAACATCTGTGAACATGTTTGCTCTGTTATCAACTGTATGAATCTTCTCCAACGTCGTATCTTTCTTCTCAACCACATTCCGTATCCAATGATATCGAGCCTCAATGTGCTTGGACCGACTATAAAATGTCTAATTCTTCACAAAGTAAATGGCACTCTGGCTATCGCAAAGCAAAGTATACTGTTCTTACTTTAACCCCACTTTCTGTAGCAACTTCTTCATCCACAGCAACTCCTTGCAAGACTCTGTCGCCACAATGTACTCTGTCTCTGTCGTTGACAAGACAACACATTTTTGCAACCGCGACTGTCACGATACCGCTCCACCAGCAAACATCGTCACATAGTCCGAAGTCGAGCGCCTCGTGTCTACATCTCCAGCCATATCAGCGTTATTATACCCGACCATCTTCGGCTCATCACCACCAAAGAAAAGTCTCCAATCGGTAGTGCCTTGAAGGTACCGTAGAACCCACTTGGCCGCACTCTAATGTACCCTTCCTGGATTAGAAATATACCTGCTAACTGTACCAACTGCATAAGCGATGTCTGACCTCGTACACACCATAGCATACATGAGACTTTTCACAGCTGAAGCATATGGAACCCGTTCCATATCTTCCTTTTCGTCCTTGGTAGATGAACACTGCTCCTCAGTGAACTTAAAGTGAGCTGTAAGGGGTTACTTACTTTCTTCGACCCATCCATCCTGAAATGCTGAAGTACACGGTGAATGTACTTCTTTTGGGATAAGTGTAGTAGCTTGGACTCTTTTTCGACTGATTTCCATCCCAAAAATAGTCTTCGCTGCACACAAATCCTTCATAGAGAAGGTCTTGCCCAGTTGGCGCTTCAACTCCGCTATCCTAGTGGCATTTCAATCCACCAATAGCATATCATCAACATAAAATAGCAAAATAATGAAATCATCATCGATAATACAAGTGGTCTGACATCGTCCGTACATAACCATACTCTCTCATAAATGAATCAAACTTCATGTACCACTATCTTGGAGCTTGTTTCAGACCATACAAGCTCTTCCTCAACCGACAGACCAAGTGTGACTTCCTTCTCACAAAACTCCTTTGGCTGCTCCATGTACAACTCCTTATGATCACCGAGGAGGAACGTCGTCTTCACGTCCATCTGCTCGACCTCCAAGTCGAAACTGGCTGCCAATGCTAGCACCACCCGAATAGACGACTGTTTGACGACTGGCGAAAAGATCTCATCATAATCTATGCCCTTCCGCTGACCGTAGCCTTTAACTACCAACCTCGCTTTATATCGAGGGTGAGTAGCATCATCTGTCTGCTTCACTCTGAAGACCCATCGATTTTTCAAAGCCTTCTTGCCCTTTGGCAATCGTACCGGATCATAAATGGAGTTGGCCTGTAAGAAACTCATCTCTTCCTGCGTAGCCTCCATCCACTCCTGTCTATGATCGTCGTCCATAGCCTCTGTGAAAATTTCAGGCTCTTTCCCTTCAGTCTGTAGCACATACTCATCTGATGAGTATCTCGTAGATGGTCGATACTCTCTGTCGCTCCTTCTCAATGGAACCACTGGTGCTAGCTATATATCAACAACCTTCTCTCATTCAGGAATTATCTCTCCGGCATGCTCATCCTCCTGAATGTTATCCTGACCACCATCAGTAGGTTGATGATCAAGTTTGGGAGCAACTTTATTTACTGGCTCCCCCATAACTGGATCCTCTGCGATGTCCTCTGGGAACTGCTCGAAGCAAAATTACTCTAACTCAAGCAATTTCTCAGCCATAAAAAGCATCTTGGAATCATGAGTGATGGTCATGGTCTGATCCTCGACGAATACCACATCCCTGCTTCTGTAGAGCTTTCTTCCCACGGGATCGTAGAGTCTATAGCCAAACTCATCCCGACCATAGCCGACAAAGACGCACCGCCTCGTTTTCGTCTCAAGTTTGGATCTCTTATCCTTTGGTACATGCACGAAGGCCTTACAACCAAATACTCGCAGGTGATTGTATGACGGCTCTTTACCGTACCATACTTTGTCAGACATATCACCCTGCTGTAAAACCCCTAAATTTCTACTATATTTTTAGTACTAATTTTTTTTTGTATTATACATCGTATAGTCGTATTGTACGTCGCGCAAAAATTTACGTTTTTCGTATTTACTCGTCGAGTGCGAATATGTGCGAGGTACATATTTTTAGAAAAATGGTTCTTATTTTATTATCGGTAATGGTTTCAAAATATATATATATATATAATTAAAAGTTGTGAAAAGTATCTATCGAGGTTGCCAAACTTATTATTTTAATTATTTATAAAAGGCTATCTTATTTTAATGGTAATTTAAAATACTAGATCTATGTGATTATTCTACTCGACTAAAACACATGAAAATTATTTCATGTACATTTTCAAAAATTAATTTTTATTATTTATAATAAATTATTTAGAAAGAAGGCATTTTACATATTTGAATATTTATGTTTATTTTCGAATTTTTTTAAAGATATTTCATATTACTACTTAAAATATTTATTCTCATTTTTAAAATTATTATGCTATTTAAATAAAAAGGTAGTGTGAATTTGTTTCCTATTAATACTTAAATTTTTATTATGATTTTCAAAATTTATTTATTATATAAATTCTATAAAAAGATATTTTTGATTTATTTATGATAAATTAAATGGTGATTAGATTTATTGATTTAAATTAAATAGTTTAATTTAAATGTGTTATTTATCTATATTTAAATTGGATTTGGATTTAGATTTA
Source organism: Iris pallida (assembly GCA_029216955.1). Lineage (NCBI taxonomy): Eukaryota > Viridiplantae > Streptophyta > Magnoliopsida > Asparagales > Iridaceae > Iris > Iris pallida. The sequence continues at coordinate 83,282,666 of JANAVB010003400.1, forward strand.
GATTTAGATATGAATGTATTGGTTTAAATTTAATAGTAAAAATTATCTATTTGGGTTTTAAAAAAATTTCAATTCTTATCCAACTGGGAATTTCCACATCCTATAAATAGGCAGGTACTCCTCCATAAATTCCTCACATCCACCAAATTTCCACCAGATGATGTGTACCGTGTCCGTGTCCATATCCCTCTTTCCATCCACTAAAATGTTTACAATTGCATTATCATCTGCGTGTCGGGCATCCCTCTACACGAACCAAATACTCAAATTCTAACCCTACACTACAACAAAAATACCTTTTAATGACGGCTAAAAAGCGTCATTAATTGCAAACCATGACACTTTTTTTTTCTCAGTCCAAGCGTTATGAAATCGGGTGTTATAAATGTTTTTAAAAGCGTTATAGATAATTCATCCAAAACCGTCATTAATAGGTTGAATTTCTGCTACGTTTTATTTTCAAAGCGTTATGGATAGTTATGAAAAACCGCTGTATATGGTCGTTGTATCACATTTATAACGCTCTATACTGCATGACATTCCAAACGCTGCTCAATTCAATTCGAAAACAACCACTTTGAACCATATTCAAAACAAAGCATTGAAATGTAATATAAAGTACTATTCTCCATTTCATTATCTCAAAATAGAGTATTTTAGCTACCATTCTATATTTCTCCATTTTATTATATACATCTTCTCAAAATATATAGAGTATCCAATATAGAGTACACTTTAGCTACATCAAAACTATCGACATCAAAAATCTCACAGATACTGTAGCGAAGAAGCACACTTATAACGCTTCAACTTGGTCACATGAAGACTGTCCATAGTGCATGTACGCATAGCAAAACCCTGAAAAAGAAAGCAAAACCCTCACTTTTAGAGTCTGTCAATTTTAGAGTCTGTGATTTATATCGAAAAACCGAGAGTATCAGAGTACTCTAATAAAAACTGAACACTACACCAAAACAGTCAATTTGTAACACTTTATTTTCTCCAATCGTAACGGTTATTACCGTTACAAGATTGTCACGGTAATTACCGTGACAATAATAAAATAAATGTTACTAAAAAATATTTTTGTATTTTATATTTGATGTATTTATTGTAACGAAAATGATCGTGACTAGGAAACAAAAGTGTGACAAAAATTTCAGTTCCCTCTTCTAATTCCATATCCCTCCTTTTTTTGGTTCTCTCCTTACTTCCCATCCCAATCATCTCTCTCCTCACTCCCCCAACACCCTCTCATCTAAGCCATCCCCATCCAGCCCTCCGCCGCCACCACCACCCTCACCGGCGCCATCACCACTCCTGCCACCACTCTCTCACACTCTTAATCTCCTATAAATCCAAACCCTAACCCTAAAAATCGTAGAGAATAATGGTTGATGAGAGAGACAAGGGTGAGATTATGGAGAAGAATGGCGTCGATTTGCCCAAGAAGAACGACTTGTGCTACATCTTTCTTGATGCTACCTGGGTAAAATCTATCGTCAATAATTTTTTTCTTTTTTTCCCCATCTTTCTTGATGCCCAAGAAGAGACAAGGGAGAGCCGCTGGCGGCGACGCTGGGGAAGTACGTGAGGATCGTGCGAACTGACCACTGCTTCCTTCTCTTCGAGGAGCTCGGGAAAAGGGACCAGTGGCTCCAGTGCCTCGAGGTTCGTTCTCTCTTTTCCTCCAAATCTGATTTTTTTTTATAAAAAAGATCCAGTCTTGGCTTATCTTTACTGCACCTCCTCCCTTCTGTTCGATGAAATGCGCCACAGAGAATGTGTTCCGTAAATTGGTTGGATATTGATGGCATTGTTGTGTTCATTGTACTTCGCTGATGGGTTTAGTTTTCGGTTTGATTAGGCCGGAGAGGGATAAATTATCCATTTGGGATTAGTAGGTGGATGGTGAACTGGTTTGACAAGCTCAGCAAGGGAGACTAATGGCTCCAATGCTTGGAGGTTCATTTTTTTCAATCCATGGAACTCAAAGATATAGCCTTTCTTTGTTCTCTCTGATGAAATATGTCATAGAGTTCACATACTTGGCTTGCTGAAGTCTTGATGGTGGGTTCTTTCTTTGTTCTCGGGTTCTTAGCATTTCGTTCTCGGGCTTTTCGCGAGGTTTCATTTAGAGCAGTAAAGGGATAGATTATCCATTCTTCTCAGAAAATTTTGGTTTATTTGTGTTGACAAGAGGTGGATGATAAATTGGTTTGCAAGCGCCAGGGACTGATGGATTCTCATGAAAGTATTGGGTCGTATGTTATCGCCAAGGAGCTTGTAAAGATGGCATATTGCATCAAAGACTATCTAGGAATTATAATTGTGTTCCTTACATTTTACTTTTTTTTTGGTAAACAACATGCATGACAAATTTCAGAGTGTATTTATATAAATAAAATAGTCTTTAGTGTAATCTAGACTGCTCGTATGTACATATTATAAGTCGCACTATACGCTAATAAAATATAGATATTCTAAACCAGGTTTTTTGTAATCAGGTTTAAACCTGAATGATCCAACCCATTTTTAGTCAGTTCAGTATTTTGTTTAATTTAGAATATGGCTGCTGCCACACATACAATTTTAAGTCCACTAAACACTAACTGAAGATACATATTCTAAACCAGGTTTTTTATAACCGGGTTTGAACCCAACCCATACAGAGAACCAAATTTGTCTGCAGTTTTAGCCTGGATACTGCCATGTGGGTTATGAGTGGTTGTTCCTTCTGAAGCGGTATACCGTCTGGTACATCGCCAAAATGACTGATATCCTGAACAGCCTGATCTGTGTTTTTGGCGGTTTGAGATCTAACTATTAGAGCACCTGATTTAGACATGTCTAATAATGCTATGTCTAACAACTGACTATACTTCCTCTGTCTCTCTCTCTCCCCCCCTCCTGTTGTCTGAAAGGATATCTTTGCATCAGCTCTTATTTTATCATAAAGAAAGAAATTGTGAAGTTCCTTGAGTTTCTCTCTTCTTTAGCTCTAGCAACTTACAAGCAGCTTTATATATATTCTTTTTTTTTCAATGAGGAATAGCATCCGGAATAAGATTGATTGATTTTGATTTTGATTTTGATTTGAGCTTTAGGGAAACTAGGTTATCATAAATTGCTCAATCTCTGCGATTTACTTTCTCGAGTTTTGTTCTTGATTGTGGAACATTTCCGTTCAAGAACATTAATTGGAGCATTCAGAAGTTCCAAACCATGCCAATCGAAATTAATTCTAGTAATGCACGTCCGATTCTTTTGTTTAGAAAGGGACATTTCAATACTATTAATGGAGGAAAAGTACATGTTGTACTTGATTTACAACAATCAAGTAGCCTACCCTCACTGTAAAAAAGATTTATTCCTATTTGCACACTTTATTCCATGTAAGCAGCCCGAAAAAGTTTGCCCCCTTTCCCCGTTACATGTTCAATACTAAGTGTTGTACCATGTTCATTCCTCGTTCTAGGTAACCTTGGCAAGTTTAATGAATTCAATAAGTTTAACGAGTCCTATTCCCGAAGGAATTAGGCCACATCTATGCGTAAGCTATAGGAAACATGGAGAGTAATTATCCTCCTTGTTCTTGTAAAGTACCATATTCAGATCTTTTTCTTCTTCTTGAGTTTGATGATTATACAGCATCTTAGAGGAGAAGTTTAACTCTTAGTGCTAGTTATGGAAGTTTTATGACAAATATTGAAGACGTTTTACTTTTTGCTCGATATTGTGGCAGATGCATGAAGTTTAAAGTAAATACAAGAGGTTTTTACTCAATATTATTAATTCTTGGGCAATTGGAAGAAGGGTTAGTGATAAGGCCAACCAATGGTTCCATGCCTTTGTAGGTTTGTGCCAGTTTTATTTATGGAATGTAGTTCCATGGAAGTGTAAAAGTTGGGTCAATTTATCAGGAGTGAAAAGATAGAGGGTGAGTACAATACTATTTGTGAATATTAATTTTGTGCACCAAGTGGCTGAGAGGTCTTTCCTTTTTGTTCTTTTTGTTAGTAAGAAAGAAAAAGTTGTACCAGATCCAGGTTGACTCTGGTAACATCTTTCCTAACCTGGACAACTTCAAGTGGTGTCTCAGCCAACTACGATTTAACTGACTGTAGGTTTTTTTTTTTTGGCCCATTCGAATACCAGGTTGCTCTCTGGATCACTCTCGAACTTGCAACCTAATTGGAACTGCACATTTCACTCAAAACCAGCTGGGTCAAGTGGTTCAGTCAGTTCATTGATAAACTCCCCACTTTCAATGGTTTCCAGTTTTTCTTATCGTTCTTTCATTTTATAGACCGTGATAACATCCTTTTTCTTAAAAGCAGTCCAACTGGATGCTCCAGTTTGGTTCTCACAACGTTGCTCATAGTTGCTCATTATTTATAATTAATCCCATGAATGTCTCCCATTCCTTTCACAGGCATGCAAAATAGTTAAGGTTATCATATGTTATTCATGAACATGTTGATTCCTCTTTTGAAAAATTAAATGTGCTAATTTATTTATTATTCAAATCTCATATTAGATTGACAGTTTGGTATTTCTAGGATGACGCTATGATATATTAGATTGAGCATGATGTGAACCAAATCCTTATGATTTTAGAAATTAAGTATGGGTAATGTTACGATAGAATGGTACTTGTATACACTCTTTTTGTAACATGATCACTATCTAAAGTCTCTTGAATCTTTTTGCCACTGCAGACTTAATAATAGTCATCCATTATATTTCTGAGTAATTTTGTTACATGAGAGCCTAGTTCAAGTATTTTAAACTTTTATGACTTGCCCTTTATTTGTGTTTTCAGAGAGCATGGCTATTGAAACTACTTGCATTGGAATTACATTTAGCTGATATGGGTTCATCTACGCACAGAGAAACGTGCCTGGCCATACTTTCTCAGATTTTTGTTCAATGTACTGCTGAAAACTTCAACGAACCAAATTCACTCCAGGCGTATGAGACATATGCTAGCTCTGTTGGAAATAGATCCATGAACTGTAGTAAGGTATTATTTTAGTAGAGTCCTTGAGCATAAGTTCTGTATGAGATACGAGGGTATGGGATTCCATGAAAATATGAACGATAAAAACCAAACCTAGATGGTTGATTGTGGAAATTTTCAGGAGATGCCACCTTGATTCTCTTTTGTGATATTCTATTCATCTTTGGAGTCTTTCATTTTTATCATATATTATTTGTTATGTAAATTTCTAGCTGTTTATCTTTTCTTTATCAAATCCAATGTATGTTGCCTTTGTTATGTCTATTCGTTTCAATTGTTCAACTGTTTAATTGTGTTGGTCTTTCTTGTACTTTGAAAATCTGTTCAGGTTGCAGGAGTACGATTCATGTGGGAGAACATTATACAATCCGTCAAAAAGGTCAAATCGGGCGATAAAGGTCTTGGATGCATTTTGGCACATACCATGGGTCTTGGGAAGACTTTTCAGGTTTTCTGTTGCCACTTTAACTTTCCTGTTTCATATGTTCATTAATTTTTTGTCTGTGTGTTAATCTTCAATTAGTACTTATTATAGAAGTGAGTTGTTTGTCTACATGTGTTTTATGTGTTAAATCTGAATTGTTGATTTGCACGCACTTACGAACTCTTGTTTGGGATTCCATAGGTACATAAAATTATGGAAGGTAACCATAAGTATTTAAGTTAAAGATATTAGTAAGGATATCAGAACAATGTTCTTCTACATACTTTGGATGGACAAGATTGAGGCCAAACTTCTTTATCACTTGTAATTTGTAGAAATGTTCAAAGCACTAGCTGCTACTTACATGGACAACCGTACAAGAACCAATTTCCATATGAGTGTGTTGCGAACGATACTTCAATTCAATTTGGGTTGGTTTCTTAATGAGCTGGTGGCTTGGCCACAAATAAATTTTGAGTTTTTCGATGGTGCTTCCTGATGTTCTCCATCATGAGTCATTTGAGTTGCCAGATTGCCTGATGAAATCCTCTTAGATATACCTTGTGAGAATCGACTCTAAGATGATCAAACCTGCTTGTGGAACTTTGTGGTGTTATCTTTGTCATACTTCTGCCACTAGTATTGCGAATGTATCCATCGATTCCTTGTAGCCGAGTTGTTAGAACTGCTTCCAGATTAGTTTGGTGAAGGTGTTCCAAGCCATCTTCTAGATGTTCAAATCCATGTATGAATTCCATCACGTGAGGACATGATCAATGGCTTGTAGTACAGTAGAATAATCTAGTGCGTAATATATTCATTGGTGGAAATGTCTTGAGCTGATTGACAATTATCAAGTCTCTTAGCATTAATTGGTCATCATACAGTTGTAGAATGGACCTTGTTCTATCTTAAACGGCTGCACTCTGGCTGCACTCTACCAGTAGAAATCGACTTTTTTTGTTCCTGGCTTCTTGTTCCTCGTCATCTTCCTTTACCATGTTGCGAAAAGTTTGTTCCTCTGTTACCTTTGTCTTGGATGGAAATCCTTGTCTACCTTGGGTTAAAGTTTTGAAGGATATCCTGCAAGGTTGTCACCATTTACCCGGCTTCGATTTGAGTTATTCTACAGTGTACTCGCATCAGCTGTTTTTTTGGTGCTTGGTTAATCCTGGTTTTAGCACATTTTTTATCTTCACTTCTTGTTGTTCTCAACTCTGAAGTAGAACAAATGGCTCGTTCCCAAGGTCGAGATGTAGATGTTGTGGTATCAATTGGTCCCTTATCTGTAAAGACAAACGTAGGAACCTTATCCAATAGATTGAAATGTGAATCGGAGGTTTGTTTTGTTCTGGACACTGAAGAAGAACAACAAAAAGATGGTTCTTTTCAACTAAGTGCAAAACTTAAATGATCATGAGATGATTATAGTGTGTGTGAACTTATCTCCAAATAACATGCTCCTATTGCGGTTTACATTGCCTTGTAATAAAGTATAAGTATTTTCCTATACAAAGGAACTCCTACATGAAACCAAATAGATTTGTTATCTAATTGTCGACACATTTATTTCTTTATGTATTTTTGGTTTCCAGGTAAGGTTACTGATGTCATTGGTATGTCACATGCTTCATATGGATATATATTGCAAGTCCTCGAACTCTAATGAAATTATCCTATTTTAGTTCCAATATAACATCTTCCATTATGATATCATAGTAGGGGTGATCGTTGGCTCTTCATCCCCGTCATCTTAGCCATCCATTCTCTTTCCCTCATAAAACCTATTCTCTTTCCTTCATAAAACCTTAAAGTCCTAGCCAGCTCTGTCATCTCCTACAAACACTAATTGTTGCCTCCATCTCCTCTTCTTCTTTTTAATCCCTATTTATCCATAAAAATAAATAATAGTCACTCTCTCCAAAGTCGGTCCCTTTCCTCTTTTCTTGTTGCTACCTAAACTTCAAAAGCCGATTGAACCTCCACTTTCTTTTGGAAATTCTTCGGTGTCGAAGTCCTTACTTTATTTTGGTTGCTTCTATGATTTCTTCGGTTCTTAAGCCACAATTCTCTTGAGATAATTTGTTGACTTTATTTCTTATGTATCCTCTTTCCGGTTTTGAACCCTCAATATTCTTATGATTATTTCTTTGGTATCTACCTGATATTTATCTTTTGGCAACCCCAACTTTCTCTTGATTTCTTCATGGATTTCTTCGTTTTTGAAGCCCCGACTTTATGTCGATTTCTTCGTTGTCGAAGTCCTAGCTTTCTTTCGGTTTCTTCGATTTCGAACTCCGGACTTTCTTCAGATGATTTGTTGCTTTATTTATTCGACATCTCCCTTGATTTCTTCGATTTTGAAGACCCCAATTTTTTAGATATTTCTTTGGTTTCTTCCCTTTTTTCCGTAGTCCCAACTTTTTCAAGATTCTCCTGTTCTCCCCCGGTTCTTTGTCATGTTTTTCTAGTCTCTCTCTCTCTCTCTCTCTCTCTCTCTCCAAGGTAGACTTACATGTCACCAAGTTGCCGGCTTGCAGGGAAGTGTTGAGTAGTAGATTAGTTATCTTATTTTCTTCACATTTATTGTTTATATATTTTCCATTTCTAAGGTAGGATTAGTGATGTTATGAGTGTTGTCACATGCTTTATATTGTCAATAGTGTATATATTGTATGGCCTTGAAGCCTAGTGAGATTATGCCCTTTTAGTTCCAATTTGGCCTCTTTCAATAAGTTAAAAAGTGCAATCTGAAGCCAAACTGGAATTCTGGTCATTGCAAAGCAAAATTTCTGTTATAAGTACAAAATTGCCTGCATGAAACCGAAATTTCTAGCTGGGATAACCTATAAACTAGTTGTGCTGGTTTCTGCTTCCAACCAAAATGGATTTGCATTTGTTCTTATTTGGTTTGAGAAATATAGAGTATCCTTGTAATGCATAATGTTGTGTACTCATCATACTCCTAATATTTTGATCTCTTTATGAAAATGTATCTACTATGTTTCTCATCACGATATTTGGTTGATTTTTTTGTTCGATGGATGATCTTCTTATGTGTGAGAAATATATAAAGAATTACTGCCAGCCACTTTGGAGTATCATAATACTCGTAATACTTTTGATGTCTTTATTTAGTATGAATTCATCGAGACTACTTGGTGTATTTTTTAATAATTCTAGCTTTGCTATGTTTTTTGTTGTTGTAGGTGATCACATTCTTGTACGCTGCAATGAGAAGTGTTGATCTGGGACTAAAAACTGCCCTTGTAGTTACACCTGTTAACGTACTTCACAATTGGCGATAAGAGTTTATAAAGTGGAAACCTGTGGAACTAAAGCCTCTCCGTGTTTTAATGTTGGATGATGTTGGAAGGTCTGAACAGTTTTCCTTGTCAAGCAACACCACATAATTTTTTTTATATAAAAGTAGGAATTGTGGTTTTTCAAATTCACATTATTTTGATTCATGTAATTTCAAATCACTTAAAACAAACAAGTTCTCACATGAGCAATATGTTGTTAGTTTTTGGTGGTCTTCTCAGCTAAGACTTTTTTGAATTATCTCAGGGAGAAAAGAGCATTTCTGCTTGAAAAGTGGAGAGCTAAAGGTGGAGTCCTTCTAATGGGATATGCTGCTTTCAGAAACTTGTCATTTGGAAGGCATGTCAAAGACAAGAACGCTGCCAATGAGATATGTTACTCCCTTCAGGTTACTAATGAAAACCTTTTTCAATTTGCAAAATTTGGAAAGTGCATCTGTTATGGACAAAATTTCTTCATATTTCTTTTGTTTTACTAAAAAATTCTGGCAGAGATGCTATACCAAATAGATTATCTTAATATGTTGGGTTCACTATTAATACTTGCATTCTAGATTTGGAAAGTTGGGTATATATATGATCATTTGCAACTTAGAATGCCTTGAGACATTAAAATTTGAAGACTGCAATTACTCGAGTGTTTTTCACAATTGATACAAATGAGATTAAATATGTTGACACAGCTTCTTAAAAAGAGTAGTATATTTACATGGAGGAGAACTCATCATGAGGCTTCAATTAGTTATAATTCTCTAATTATATTTGGTTGTTGTAGAATGCAGAGGTTATTAGTATTACCCCCATGGGTTGCTCTTGCCATTTGTCCTCGTCATGAAGTTTGTGAGTTTGTTCGAGTGAATGGTTGTGGAAGAGCTCACCGTGCGTCCAAGTACTTGCAGTTCAAGGAAGAGCTTTCAGATCAGAATTTTAACTTGTTTTTATTTTGTTAAACAGATTAGTAGTTAAAATTTTGTATTTTGGTCAACAAAAGTTAGTTTTGTAAATTATATATTGATGAACTTATATTCTTAATTGAAGTGTGGTTTAGTTACTTATTGAAAAGATGGTTGAATACAAGTGCATAGCAAATATATTCAAAAAAAAAAATTTAAATAAATGGTTTTTTGTAACGGTTATAACCGTTACAAAAGTGAACATAATTTGTAATGGAAGATCACTTTTTGTAACGGTTATAACTGTTACGATAAATAAATTTATTCATGGTTATTACTGTTACGAAGGTATATTGTCACGGTTATTATCGTGACAGAATTTACTTTTCGTAACGGTTATTACCGTTATTAAGATAAATTTTGTAACAGTTATAACCGTTACCAAAACTACTATTTGTAACGGTTATAACCGTGACCAAAATAAATTTTTGTAACGGTTATTACCGTGACTAAATATTAACCACGCCCTACTAGTAACGGTTATTACCGTGACGAAAAATAATTGTCACGGTAATAACCGTGGGTAATCGCCTATTATGGTGTAGTGGAAACCGACAAATAAAGTAAAACATCTAGGCATGGCATAGTGGACATAGTCCCAAAATCAACGATGCAGGCATGCTAATGAAGATGTCATTTCCGAAATAGAAATACTCCCAACTAATATATACCCGCATGTGATTTATATCGAAAAGCTCCCAACAAAAATACCCACAGTACCAAGTTAAACCCATCATGCATAATAGATACCCAACCAACAATTTTAATCCAAATAGCAAAACATCTCCTACAGCAAAGAAATCTTTCCCAACCCAACATGTATAATAGAAAAAACCTAAACCAGCATCCCACAACAAGTATAAGAAGGAGAACCCAAGCAACAATTTATACAAGAAACCCAAACCAACAATACATGCATCACAAATAATTCCAACAACAGCTAGGTAACCCGAAACCGAAAATGATCCAACAGCAAGTAAAGAACCGAACATGATCTAAAGATCATTCCCGCTTCACAAACAAGACAATCGTAGGATCGTCAAGCCAAAATCGAACCCAATACGTATCAGTCGATCGAAACCCTTTTTATTTAGGGATCGAGATCCAACAACATCATCGACAAACAAAATAAACCCAAAAACTGAAATCAATCAAGAGTTTAGAATTTATACCCCAGAATTTGGTGTCGGAATCCGAAGGGAGCCTTCGGACTTGGCTCGCAGGCACGCACAGCGCCTCGCCGGGTCGCGACTACAACTGTGGAGAGGCTACATCATCGACACGAAGGTATCCTCATATCCGTATCCAGTATCGACTCGTACAAACACGAGCGTATCTGCACCCAGAATGAACAACCCAACAGTACCAACATACAAACTACGACCAACGACAAGAAACGAAATGAGATATATAAGATGTCTCAGATAAGGATCAATCATCATCTGCTGTACTAGCATGCCATAACACGTATAGGACACGTTCCGACACGGAGCCAGTGTATCCGATACGATCTGCAACGCTTTGGTTCATTCGGTCGAGCGACCATCACCAAGAGTATCAGAGTACTCTAATAAAAACCGAAACCGACAAATAAAGTAAAACATCCAGGCATGGCATAGTGGACGTAGTCCCAAAATTAACGACGCATGCATGCTAATGGAGATGTCAATCCCGGAAATACTCCCAACTAATATATACCCGCATGTGATTTATATCGAAAAGCTTTCAACAAAAACACCCACAGTACCAAGTTAAACCCATCATGCATAATAGATACCCAACCAACAATTTTAATCCAAATAGCAAAACATCGCCTACAGCAAAGAAATCTTTCCCAACCCAACATGTATAATAAGGAAAACCTAAACCAACATCCCACAGCAAGTATAGGAAGGAGAACCCAAGCAACAATTTATACAAGAAACCCAAACCAACAATACATGCATCACAAATAATTCCAACAGCAGCTAGGTAACCCGAAATCGAAAATGATCCAACAGCAAGTAAAGAACCGAACATGATCTAAAGATCATTCGCGCTTCACAAACAAAGACAATCGTAGGATCGTCAAGCCAAAATCGAACCCAACACGTATCAGTCGATCGAAATCCTTTTTATGTAGGGATCAAGATCCAACAACATCATCGACAAACAAAATAAATCCAAAAACTGAAATCAATCAAGAGTTTAGAATTTAGTGTCAGAATCTGAAAGGAGGCTTCGGACTCGGCTCGCAGGCACGCACAGCACCTCGCCGGGTTGCGGCTGCAACTGTGGAGAGGGTACATCATCGACACGAAGGTATCCTCACATCCGTGTCCAGTATCGACTCGTACAAACACGACCGTATCTGCACCCAGAATGAACAACCCAATAGTACCAACATACAAACTACGACCAACGACAAGAAACAAAATAAGATATATAAGATATCTCAGATAAGGATCAATCATCATCTGCTGTACTAGCGTGCCATAACACGTATAGGACACGTCCCGACACGGAGCCAGTGTATCCAATACGATCTGCAACGCTTTGGTTCATTTGGTCGAACGACCATCAACAAGAGTATCAGAGTACTCTAATAAAAACCGAAACCGACAAATAAAGTAAAACATCCAGGCATGGCATAGTGGACGTAGTCCCAAAATCAACGACGTATGCATGCTAATAGAGATGTCAATCCCGAAATAGAAATACTTCCAACTAATATATACCCGTATGTGATTTATATCGAAAAACTCCCAACAAAAACACCCACAGTACCAAGTTAAACCCATCATGCATAATAGATACCCAACCAACAATTTTAATCCAAATAGCAAAACATCTCCTACAGCAAAGAAATATTTCCCAACCCAACATGTATAATAAGAAAAACCTAAACCAACATCCCACAGCAAGTATAGGAAGGAGAACCCAAGCAATAATTTATACAAGAAACCCAAACCAACAATACATGCATCACAAATAATTCCAACAGCAGCTAGGTAACCCGAAACCGAAAATGATCCAACAGCAAGTAAAGAACCAACATGATCCAAGCAATAATTTATAATAAGTTTTATATACAGTTATAAATTCTAAATAATTTTAAAAAAATTTATATTGTAGAGTATTGGGCTCGATTACAACTATATATTCGATTACTTATATAAATTATAAGTTTTATACAAACCATTTTGGGCCTTAGGCCTGTATTACTAGTATGATTATTATTTATTATTATGATTGGATTATTATTATTATTATTATTATTATTATTATTATTATTATATTGTTATAATACATGTATATGTACACCGTTTTACTTATTATCATTGTTATTATTATTGATACTCTTATTGAAGTCTATTTGCATTTTTTTTAAGAGTATAATATTATATTATTTTAGTATTTCAAATGTGGTTTTAACATAGAAAAAGAAAATATTGTTATAATATTTCTAGCTATTTTTCAAGACTTAGTTTTTGACCTAAAAATTTTATATTTGACAAATTATGTTTTTACAAAAAATTAGTTTTGGCCTAAAATATATTTTTAGATTTTTTTCAAGTATTTATATATAGTACTTTGAATAATAAAAACTTAGTTTAAAGATATACTTAATTTTTTAAAATAGTTTATTTATTTATTTTCTACCAAATCTCTTTGAATATCCTCTTGTCCGTAACCAAGTCCATCATTCCTATCCCCTCGTCAATTTTGTTCTTCTTTATGTCGTTCATAACTAAATTGACCATCCTGGACCCGATGGAATAGTCCGTGCCATCATCCGCGGCCGTCATGCATAGTTGTAACATCGCAGTCATACTCCATGCCACATGATCATAGTACCATACCAGACGACACACCAGGCAAGTATACCATGATAATTAACTGTCAAATTATTTATTTCTGCATTGTTTATTTTGTTTTATATTGTTAGTTTTCTTTGTTATAAACTGTACGTCCAAGCCACACTTGGGTACAAACGACTCTATTAGTCGTTTTACTATATGCATGTTAACTTAGTGTTAGCGGACTACCTTTTTGTTGGGGGATATTCTTATATCTCCTTTGGCCATGACACTCACACTACACGATATAGGTTTTTTGCTAGGGGCACGACTTATGGACTGGTCCTCTCTAAAGTCGTGTGACGAATAGATAATCGTAACTGCTATGACTAGGGTTTTAGAGACTCAAGCAGTTACAAAACTGAACGAGCCATGGAAATAACTTGAACAGTATAGGAAATATAGGGGGAGGACAGTCGCTAGTGCGTATGGGAAGCCAAACAGGTAAACCATAGTCTTTGGATGGAACTATGACGATATATTTGCAGATACCCTCTGACATTTTGGACGTTACGGTCGGATACAGATGACTGGATGCCAGTTACGTACACATAGCCTAAAATCCTACCCATGCGCATGAAAGTTGTCCTCTAAATTGTACATTAGGCAGTTAGAATCTTCTTTGCATATTTGTGTCTAGGATAGTCTTTTATATATTATTTTATTATTCTGGCAATTCATATTAGCTTGTTCTTCCTGTATCTTGCTACGTCCGTCTGAGGACCTGGTTATTCCCAGGTGTGTGCTTTCATGATTCATTGCAGGTGTTCTAGCCAAGGCCGTGATTCTCTCATTTCTTCGAAGACAATTGCGCTTGGTTTGTCTTGCCATTTTATTGATCGATTCTTGTACATTTCTTTCATTGAGATAGTTGGTAGTGGACTTTGTCTCCGCCCAACGATTGTACCATAAATATTCAAGTTGATTTTTATATTATTATTCTTTTCATTGTGGATGAGATTTAGTTTGTTTTGGATTACCGTATTTTACAGCTTATGTATACATACAAGGCCCTGTACTTCGTATGTATACAGCTGGCATGTCTACATACTTGGTCCTACATATTTTGGGACTGGGCGTTACATGTTAAAGGAGCACTAAGAGATAAATTAATAGTATAAGTAGCAGTGTAAAGAGCCTCACCCCAGTAACTGTCCGATAAGTTTGCCTCTGATAGTAAACACCGTACCCTCTCCATTAGTGTCATGTTCATTCGCTCCGCTACACCATTGAGCTGAGACGGAGTTTTTTGGTATCGTATCCCTTACTCTCTGCAATAAGCATCAAAGGGACCGATGTACTCGCCACCATTGTCTAACTGAACACATAGCAGATTCTTGCCTGTCTTCCTTTCAATAGAGGCCTGAAACTCTTTGAAAGTGGGCAGCACTTGATCCTTGGTCTTTAAGGCATAGACCCAAACCTTCGTGGAACAATCATCAATAAACATCACAAAATAAGAAGCACCGCCAATGGATTTTACATTCATAGGACCGCAAACATCCGAGTAAATCAACTCGTGCAATGCCACACTACAAGGATAGGGGCTTTAGGCCACCAAATATGGGGCGACTATAAAAATTTAGTCGCACAAACTATTCTTTAGTGACTAAAAATTGCTCTTGTCGTCTAAAGTCCACCGAATTTGGAAAAATAATTGTGAACTCTCTAGTGACTATTATTTTGTTTAGACGACTAAAAAATTCTTTGCAAGAGAAAACTAAGTTGACTAGAAAAAAATACTCGTCTAAAGTATAGGGAAATACTAAATTTTAGACGACTAAACAAAATATTCTCGCCTAAAGTAGGGGTTTCTCACCTAAATAAGGGGAATAGTAAATTTAAGGCGACTAAAAAAATATTTTCGTCTAAAGTAGAGGGAATACTAATTTAAGACGACTAAAAAAAATATTCTCACCTAACGCAAGGGTTTCTAGCCTAAAGTAGGGGAATACTAAATTTTAGACTACTAAAAAATGTTCTCGGCTAAAGTATGGGGAATAATAAAATTTTCCCAAAATTAAATTTAGGTGGTAGATGAAAATCAGTTAGCCGTAAATCCAAAAATATATTCCTTTTAAAGTAAAACTTAATTTTTAAGCAAATTATTTGTAACACTTATTAGAAATTTAATAAAATTAAAAGAAAAGGAATAAAGTAAAAAAGAAAGGATAACGTGTATTGCACGTGATAATGGAAAGTGTTATTGGGGATGAAATTTTTAAGTAAATTTCATTTCCTCCCAACCCCATCCCGAGCGGCCGAGCCCTAGCAATATTTCCTTTCTTGTTCTCTCCTCCTCTCCTCTCTGCCGAATGCGACTCTCTCTGCCGCCAAGCACACTCCATTCTGCTCCGCTATCGAGTCCCTCGTCCACATTAAGTCCCTCCTCGCCGGCCTCGACCGCTTCGTCGGCACCGAACGAGCATAGGAGAGGCTCTGGTTTGGGACTTTGGGAGCTCTGATCAATGGAGGCTGCAAAGAATTACATGGGAGGGGGAGGTTTCTTCTATTTTATTAGGGTTTGGCTGTACATTTTACGGACATGAATACGACGGACACAGACACAGCACCCGGTTTCAGAGTGTCCGAGCTTCCTAGGTTGGGTTCTTATTCCGATTAGTTATTTGATGACACTTATAGGGTTAGGTTTCTACTGATGGTATTTTTTGCTTGGTCTAGATAAGGGAAAATTTATAGTTCAAATTCTTTTCCAACTGCATTAGCGTCTGCTTCTACATTTCACAGACACGAGCACGAATACTACATCCGATTTTTGGAGTGTCTGTCCTTCTTAGGTTAGTATTTTTCCTTCCAAATAGCTATTTGTTGAGGGAAAATATACAATTCATGGTAATATTTGTAGTTTTTCCCCTAATTATCTAATTTTCATTTCATGATCTTCTTTAAAATGCAGGCTTTAGACAAATTTGTCCAACCTCGATTATGAGAACCAGGTTTTTAGACTGCAAGCGTTGGTGCAATCAATAAATGACGATCTCTCATAAGAAATTCAGAGGTTAGTGTAACACCAAATTAAAAAATATTAATGATGAATAAATGATTAATTTATGTTTAATATTCTACATGTGCCATGAAATAACATGAAATTTCAATAACCTGGTTTACTAAATGCCATTCTTTTTGTACTTCAAATTGATTTTCATTTGTTTTTAAGCCTTGAGAGAAATATTGCCACATCGGAACTGTCTGCTTATATGATTTAATATATTCTAACTCATCTTGCTTATTAGGGCACTTGAGCAAGTGTCTTCTCCATTGGCATCATGAAGCTAATATCTAATGCGCTTGACTTAAAAGTTTTCCTACTTCCATTCTATTATGGTAGCTTTTACATCATTTCCTTTTGTATTTCTAGATATAAAACCTTGGACAAAGAATCATTCTGCATAGTACAAAATTTGGCCAAATGACAATTTTTTATATTATAACTCCCTATAAAAATTTGTAGTACATAGTCGAATATGTATAATAAGTCATGCCATGGATTTATTGTAAAAGAATTACGGTAAAATATAGTGTTTGTAACCCAGTTCAAGCAAGAAACTGCACAAGCACAAATCAAAAGAAAAATGAGATAGATGGATAGATTCAGGTAACTCTGCAACTTAATTCCATCATTTACCAATTCCCCTAATTGTCATCTCTTCTTTTCTTTTTGTTCTCTCTATTCTAGGTGAAGGGAGGTGGTTGTCTTTAATGGTTTAATGAAAACTAGTGATTTATTCTACTTTTAAATGATAAAGTCAGACTTAATCTGGCTCTTAATCCAACTAATCATAATCGGGCACCTATATGTGTGTAGTTTTCATTCAAAACTAATGAAACTGAACAAAAACTAGGCAAATGTGAGAACAACTGAGCGGAAGTTACGTAAGACCAATTTTATTGTAGGATTTGGACTGTATCCAACTCAACTGCTCCAATGGCTAAAATATTGCCAAAATTAATCGCTGAAAACTTCCGGATAATACTTTTGATTCTGCTAAATTGATTCTCTACGGGCTTTACAAGCAAGCAACTGTTGGACCAGTCAATACCAGTATGTATTTACTATTTTATTTTACCTGCAGAAGTTGGTCATACTACTACGAACATATTTTACCTGTTCTAAATATGAATTAAAACATCAACATGGAATGCGCACATATTTAGTAGCAAAACTTTTCCTATTTTCTTCTCTTTTCCTTCTCTCCTCCAGTTAAATAGTGCATGCCTCCTTCCCTATCTTACTACTGAAAGGTGTCTTTGCCAAGAGTGGCTCATAAGTTAAAGCATGGAAAAGTAATTCTGAAATCAGGAAAAAAGGTTATCTTGAAATTCAGTTCAAGAAGGAAGTTTGGCTGAAACTGTACGAAGTAATATAAGCTTTACTTCTTGTTGTACTTAGAATTATATATATTTGATTGTGTCTTTTTACTTAAATTTATTTAAAGTTGTGTTGTTCACGTTTTTGGCGGTTGCATGGTGCTCTAGTAATCAAACTCTGGAAGCCTGAAACAAGCTCAATAGATCAAGAAAGAGGTAAGCCTCTATAAATTGTCCAAGAACATTCACTAGTCACTCAGTGTAGAAACAACCTTGAATTTGGTTTTCATCTTTCCTTTTCCACTTAAGTGAATGGGATTGGAAGGGATAATGCCAGCAGTTTACTAGCCCTGCTAAGCACTTCATAGATACCAGAATAAATTCATCTAATACAAAGGAACTAAAATATGGACCAACATTTTCATGTGATGGTGCTAATTGATGTATTATTGTTGTATTGGATGTGGTTAGATCACTGGGAAATTTAGTATAATAGACATCCAATCCAGCATTAACATCAGTATCTGAATCTGGTAGGAACGGTTAATCTTGTACGTAGTGGTGGAGTCTATTTGCTCCAAAGACTAATGGTAAAGACTGGTGACTGGACTAACATTTTCTATATCAAGTGAACTTAGATTTTTCTTTAGTTAATGGCAGATAGTTTTCTCATCTCCTGAAACCATGATATAACTATCTTGTATTTGATTTCGGTATAGCTAAGGATCATACTTATGTAGTGCCCATTTTTTTAAGCGAATGATTGTATTTCTTGTGTATGCCCATTTTTTTAAGTTCAAGATTTGCATTCATGTTTTAATTTATCTTCTTGTACCAAAAATTATCAGGTTTGGGACTCACAGGGACGTTGGGCCACAACATGAACATCATGACCTTATAGTTGAGCTGTGAGACTCTTCTCTTGATTTTTTTCTCTCTATTTGGTATTTTATCTATTGAGGGAGGGTTTGATTGTTTGTAAATGGTGCAGGGATCTGAGCAATCGAGAAGAGATGGTCTACTCTCTAAACCAATAGATTCGACGTCAAGATACCTTTGGTGTACTCTCCAAACCAGTTGACGAAGCTTCCCAAATCTTAACATGAAGTTTGAATTCTAATATATATCGAGGTAATGTCTCGTTGTGTTCTGCTACGGTAATGTCAAGGTTGATTAGTGATGGGCATTTAATGTCTTTGTATCTTTCATGAGAAATCTAAAAGTATCCCGTATAGGTGACTACTACGGTAATTATCTGAAAATGCATAGTATCTCGCATCTGTATCTTGTTCATCTCTTTCTCTGTGTTCTGTGCAACATAAAGAAGCATAAATCACTATAGAATAAGCTAAAAATTTGATTGGAAGATACAATGCATGCTATATATAGGAAACTTGTAAATTTTCTTGTAATTGCGTTCATACGTATCCATAAGATGGTCATTTGAATTTTGAAAGTTTGTGTTAGTGATAGCCTTAGTTATGACCTCCTCCTGTTATGATCATCATGAATTGAATGTGAACTGTACAGTGACAAACTGCATCATGGAGGCATAGCCAGTCTAGCTCATGATCAAGCTCATGGCACCTGCCACTGCAGCCAAAACTACCATGAGCCAGTAGCCATCTTAACTGTGATAAGATTCTGAAAATGAACAATTGTCAGATCTATGATCAAGACCAATCTTTAGAGAAGAAAATATAAAGGTAGTATAAAAATTGTTTAATGATATGGAGGAGCTTGCACAAAATATATATGAAGATTGTTTATTGATATGACACAAAAGTAGCATTTTAGAGTTGAGTCACTCTTTTTGGATTTTATACAATCCTTTTTTACTGTTGATGCACATAATGTTTATTTCTATGCTTCCCCTTGGTAATTTTGTTCAAAATATCCTTTAGTTTTTTTGCCTACTGTATGTTTCCTAAATCTTCTTTATTATTTGACATAGTTGTATTGGGATGTCATTATTCCATAGGATTGCTTTTACAGTATATAATTGACCACTCTACTTTTTCAGAAACAATGATAGAATAGATTGATCACTCTTTGTGTCCCCACATATCAGAATGTTGGTGAAGCAGAAGTAACATTGGTAAACTTCTATTACTTTCCATATGGTAAATTAAGTCATTTTTTTATACTTTTTGTCAATAGTTTATTGCTAACATGAAGATTTACAATTTTCATGCCACAAGGGATAGTGTATCAATTTTCATGCTTGATTTCCTGACATGTATCCTCTAATTGTTCTTCATCATCTTATCCATACTTGTACTTGTATTCATGAATGGAAAATAAATATAAACTTGGTATTACTTGAATCTGATCCATACACCAGTTTGTTTGCACAACCATACAACCAGGGCTCCTTTTATTAGCGATTTTCTTTTCTGACTTGTTTTTAATCTATAGAATGGATAAAGTTCTATTATTTTTTTGGTTGAACTTTTGGATTTTTTTTAATCTGTAGAGTGAATTAAAGTTCTATAATTTTTGAATTGTTTAATATTTAGGGTGAATTAAACTTATATAATTTCTGGCTTGTTATATATAACATATTCATTTGTTTTCTATTTTGTTTTAGATGGGATGACATATAAAGGATCAAGTCTCTGACGAACAGGCGTTGAGGGCCTTTGAGAAATGGTTATCAAGAAGAATATCAAGAATAGGAAATGTTTATCTGACTTCCCTGCCTAAAGTCCAGTCACAACAAGCTTAAGTTTATCACAGAAAAATTTACAACTTTGTAGCAATGTTCTATGAAATTTTTTACAACTTAGTAATGTTTTTTTGTGTAGTTCTTGAATGTTTGTGGTGTACAAATTGTATGTTTTAATAAAATAAGATCATTTTGCAAAGTGTTTGTTTCTTCTATTTTATATTTGTTCAATAATAGGCAAAAAGAAGCATATAAAATATAACTATAAATAGAATTCTTGGGTGACCAACGATACTCACTGCAAACTATCTTTGGCGGTTAATAGTAGTCTTCACACATTAGCTATTGTGACCAATTATAGTCGCCGCAGAGTGTCTTAGGCGACCAATGATAGTTGCCATAGACTACCTTTGACAATCAATAATAGTCTCTTAACACTACATATTGCGACCAATCATTGTCGCCACAAAGTGTCAAAGGTGAACAATGATAGTCGCAACAAACTATCTTTGGCGGTCAATAGTAGTTTCCATATAATACCTATTGTGACCAATCATAGTCGTCAGATAGTGTCTTAGGTGACTAATTATAGTCGTCATATACTATCTTTAGCGGTCAATAGTAGTCTCCCCACACTACCTATTACGACCAATCATAGTCGACACAAATTGTCTTAGGTGACCATTGATAGTCGTCACACACTACATATTACGACAAATCATAGATGCCACAGATAACCTTGGGGGACCAATGATAGTCACCACAGATGACCTATTGCAACCAAATATAGTCGCCACGGACTACTTATGCCAACTATTTTAGTCGGCAAAGGTATTGGCATGCCCTTCCCTCTAAAAATATCCTACATCCTAGGGCGACAAAGCCTTCTTCGCCAAAACATTTGAACGACAAAGAAATTTTCTCTCAACATTGTAGTAGCTAAAGATCTATAGCGACTAAAATGCTTAATTAGTCATCCTTGACTTTGGGCCAGGAGCCTGAGGCGACGATGCTTGCGACCAAAAAATTTGGTGAAGATAAATCTTAGGCAACTAATTTTGTATTTAGGCAACAAAAAACTATTGGTCGCCTAAAGTTATTATCCTAGTAGTGCCAGCTTCCTCGAACTTGCGTGACTTTGGAAATACACCCTATTTTACTTTCCCGCTAAACAGTGCGTGCGCTTCTCCAACTTTTTAGACTTTAGCCCTAGAATCACCTTCTTGTTCACCAAGTAGCTCATCCCCTTCTCACTGATATGGCTGAACTGCCTGTGCTATAACTCGGTAGACGTATCACTGAGTGCATTTACCTCATGTATCCTCTGTGCCCTCCCCTCCATATAGTAGAGTCCGGAGTTCTTGTTTTCTCTGGCAATCACCATCGAACCTCTGGAAAATTTTTACTGACCGTTCCTGAAGAGATTGAAGAAGCCCTCGTCATCCAACCTTCCAACCGACACCAGGTTGAAACGGATATCAGGGACATGACGGACATCTTTGAGAACAAGAACTGCACCCGTCTTCATCCTCACATGCACATCTCCAATGGAAACCGCCTTCGACACATCTCCGTTTCCCATCTTTAACACTCTACAATCATATGTCGTGTAAGTGACAAATAGTGCCCTATTGTAAGATATATGCGCTGAAGCACCCAAGTCTACCAGCCAAGAATTGTCATCGCAGGCGAGGTTCATAACAACCTCATCACCTACGACGATCACATTGCCTCCATGTGCCGAGGTCGTCATTGTAGTGTTCTCACTTTGCTTCACATTGGTGCCCTTTTTTCTCTCCTTTTCAAGTAAAACAGTTCCGCTTGATGTGGCCCTTCTTGCCATAATGATAACACTCCGAGTCCTCGTACCTACCCTTGGACTTGCCTTTGCTCTTGTCTCTGCCATAACCTGGATCCCTACTTTTGTCCCTTCCGCGACTCTCTGATAGCGCCTCTGAGTGGGATGTGTATGAAGTGCCCTGAGAACGTCTTCGCATCTCTTCATTTAATACCCCGCTCTTGGCAAACTCCAGACTGACCACGCCTTCTAGAGCAGAAGCGATCATAGATACTCGTACAGTCTCTTACGAGTCTGGCAATGTACATAGCAACCAAAGTTCTTGAACTTCGTCATCGAACTTGACTCCCATCGAGGACAGCTGGTCAACCACGCCGTAGAACTCACTCAAGTGATCCGTAATGGACACACCATCTTTGTACCGCAAACCCATCATCATCTGGATCAGGAATAACTTATTTATTCGGTTTTCTTAGCATACAAAGATTCGAGCTTATCCCACAGTGTCCTCGCGTGCTCAATACTGGCAACATGATTATAAACGTTCTCGTCAACGAACTGCCTTATGTACTCACACACCTGTATATGTTCAAAATTTTAGTCCTCTTCGGATTTACTACTGGGCCTCTCGGAAGCAATTACCAGCAGATGCAACTTCTTGACAAATAGCAAATCCTTCATCTTGCTTCTCCATTAATGATAGTTGGTACTGTTCAAGTTTACCATGCGCACCATCTCTGCAAATTCCAGTCCTCTTCGACTTCGTGTCCATCTCTGCTTCCTGGTTTGACTGTCAACTCCTGACACTTCACTGAACCCAAAGCTCTAATACCACTTTGTTGGAGACGAAGTGCAAAAACTGTTCCCCCAAACCAGAGAGTCCCGCGAGAGAACCGAGCAAAAATACACAAACCAAAAACGTGAAACACAAATCGCAGACACAAAGATTTTTGACGTGGAAAACCCAAATGGAAAAAACCACGAGACGATTGGAATCCAACCCTGAAGAACCTCCACTAATGG
This sequence comes from Iris pallida, assembly GCA_029216955.1. Lineage (NCBI taxonomy): Eukaryota > Viridiplantae > Streptophyta > Magnoliopsida > Asparagales > Iridaceae > Iris > Iris pallida. Next base: position 83,306,046 of record JANAVB010003400.1, read on the forward strand.
AATAAAGAGAATATACTCTCTACAAGCTCCTCCCGATCCAAACGGATCATCACAACTCACTTGAAAGAAGAAATTTTGATTGTAGATTCCGAAGAACAAGAGATGTCGAAAAATTATTCAAAGCGATGTTTCCTTCACAATAGTCTTCAACCATTTCTCCCTCTCAAAAGTTGTAAAGCACTATTGCTCCTCTCTTTTTTGGGATGTATTTTATGGTGAGTAAACACCTAGTATATATAGCCTCAAACCCACAACTAATTGAGGTATTCTACTATATGTAGGAATACTCAATCTAAACCATTGATGTATTCCTATTATATATAGGAATACCAAATCCAACTCCATTGAGATATTCCTACTATATATAGAAATACCCAATCCAAATATATTGGAATATTTCTATTACATATAGGAATACCTAATCCGACTTCGAGGTATTTTTCACATAAATTGGGAATCCCACCCACTTAAACATACTTGTTATGGGTGTTGTTTACAAACTGTTCCAGTCATATTTATCACTTCTCCATATTTGAGATTTGTGACTATTTCCAGGAAATTACTATTGTTTCTTTGAATAATATTGGTACACCATTCTTTTGTTAAGATCAAGTACAATGATTAACTGAAGATGTGCAGTCTTTACTAGTGTCATAAGCCGTTTAAACAGACCCCTTTCTACTGTCCCCCGACTTTAGTCCTTGGTGCCTTCTACAAACCAAATTAGTAAGTTCCCCTCAGTTTTCTGCAGTAAATTAATCAACCATTCAGAAAATCATTTTATTTTTAAACTCGCCTTTGTATTATATCATATGTATGTCTTCTTTAAGAAGACCTTTATTCTTGGCTAACATGGATTTTGAATATATAAATGAATCACAGCTGGTGGACAAGGATCATGAAGCAGCCATTATCTGGTTTTGGAAGGCGATAAACTCTGGCGATAGAGTAGACAGTGCTCTCAAGGATATGGCTGTGGTAATGAAGCAGCAGGACCCTCCAAACGAAGCTATCGATGCCATCAAATTATTCCGCTCTCGCTGCACCAATCAAGCTCAGGACTCTCTCGACAACCTCCTCATAGACCTCTACAAGAAGTGCGGGCAGTTCGATGACCAAATCCACCTCCTGAAGCAAAAATTGCGGGCCATCTACCAAGGAGAAGCATTCAACGGAAAGACGACCAAAACTGCAAGATCCCACGGAAAGAAGTTGCAGGTGTCCATCAAGCAAGAAACAGCCCGGATTCTCGGTAATCTCGGCTGGGCCTACATGCGGCAGAACAACTACGAGGCAGCCGAAGTGGTGTACCGGAAAGCCCAATTGGTCGAGCCAGACGCCAACAAAACATGCAATCTCGGCCTCTGTCTTATAAAGAAGGTGAGGTTTGATGATGCTCGGCGTGTGCTCGAGGATGTCGTTCATCGGAGGTTCACAGGTTTAGGCTCAGAAGAGGGCGATAAGACCGTCAATCGTGCCAAGGAGTTGATGAGGGAGGTGGAGGGGTTGGAGAGAACAAATACTGGTTTTCCTTTAGAGAACGATATCTTCAGCCTAGAAGAGGAGATGATAGAGAGACTGGACATTGCGATGAATGAGTGGGCACCGTTCAGGTCCAGGAGGCTCCCTATCTTTGAGGAAATCTCTCCCTTCAGGAATCAAATGGCTTGTTAGTTACTTTTGTTTCTGTCAACATTAGTTTTGTTTAGTTCATGATGGGAAATGTTGCTACTTGCTAATGGTGTACATAGGCTACGGGATCAGTTTTGATATGTTTAGTTCATGAATGGGAAATGTTGCTAATGGTATACTTTTATTGTTCAGTTTAAGTATTAGTGAATTATGAGTCTATGACTTTTGATGGCTATTATCTTCTATTAAACCAAGTAGAACAGTAATCCTACAAACTTTATCTTCTATAATAAGTTTGCCTTAAGTTCATGGAACTTCTACATAGGCTGTTGTTGGTGTTTTTGCCTTTGGACTAGAAAAGATAGACCCACATCGGCCACACCAAATGGTGAGTATCTCAATATAATACATTGCTTGTGTTGAGGTGTGCACATGAGGTGTAGTGGGGCACAAGTTTGTGCCATGTGGGAGTATTTTCCTAGAAGTAAAAAGGATTAACTCCAACAAGGATGCAAGTTGATTTTTGTTGTGCGGACTCGGACTCGGACGCGGACTCCAGGATTGTCTCGTGCATGCACGGGAGTGTTCGGGGGGTAGGCGTGGACTGGCACACTTCTATGCTGATTGTGGGATGATCTAAAATATCAAACTCTATTTTTGAGTATTGGTATTTTAGTCCCACATCGGATAGGAGAAGAGGTGAAGTCTCAACTCCACTCTATAAATAGAGCCCCTTGACCTCCTTTGAAAGATGCACCAAGAAGAGAGTTGAGGGAGTCTGTTAAGTCCAGGAAGCCCGTTCAAGTCTCAAATATTGACTTACGAGCGGTTCAGAAGTTCTTCGTGAACTTGCTGGTTCCTGGAAGCTGTTCGTGCTCGTGTGGGGCGAATAAAGCTTTGAGCAACGGTGGTTCATTCACCCCAGCATCTCATTCTCGCCTGTCATCGCTGCTGTTGCCTTTTACAGTAACTTCTTTTTAGAAGCTCTACTGCCGATAGTTGCTTGCACAAAGTCTTTTTAGATTTTTTGTGTATTACGTAAAATCTTTTTAGATCCTCGTAATTCAGAATCCTCCAGGATCTCTGTTGCACATCTTCTTTAAGGTGCTGCGTTTGAAACGTTGTGTGTACAATTATTTCAGGTTCAGAATTTTCCATCGAAAATTGTGCCTCGGCACTAACAATCTCAAAGCTTTATTGAGAAGATGGATAATTCTCGTGCTTCGCTCATCGATACCGGCTTTAACAAGTTGGAGAAATTCGATGGCGAACACTTCCAGATTTGGAGACGAAATGTCACTTTAAATCTTCAACTCGTGAATGTTGATCACGTGCTGTCAGAAGAAGAACCGATCGTTCCAACCACTGGATCTGCTGCGGCTGTGGCCGCTGCTACGACCAAGCAAGCGAAGTGGAAGAGAGAAAACAGTATATGCAGACTACTGATACTCAATTCCATGGAAGACTCTCTGGCAGAGTCCTACTCCAAGAAGACATCTGCCAAAGAGATATGGGACTCCTTGGGAAAGCTCTATGAAGATGACGAGAACCGGTCCAAGATCTTCATGGTAGAAAAATATCACAAGTGGACCTTCGAAGACGAGAAAGCGATGCTGCCCCAAGTGAAGGAGTTTCTGAAGTTGCGTCAGAAACTAGAAGACGAGAACATGCCCCTCGTCGACAAGTTTGTCGTTGGAGGGAACGTCGCAAAACTTCCTACAGAGTGGAGCAACTTCTATGCAAGGATGCATCGAAAGAAGATGGAAATTAGCTTGGAATATTTCTTGCAAGAGATCCATGTTGAGGACGAGATGCGCTCTCAACAGAAGATGGATACTCTGTCCAAACAACTGGTGAAGGCAAATCTGGTCCAAACCAGAGAGTACCAGGGGAAGCAGGCTACTTCTCATCGCAAGATGAAGCTGTCGTCAAGGAGACACCAGCTGAACCAGAACTCGCTGAGCCGTCAACTAAGCGAACGAGGAGGCCGAAAGACTTCGGAGATGACTTCGTCACCTATCATGTGGAAGCAGATCCGCTTACCTATGATGAGGCGATGAAGACCAGAGATGCTGTATTCTGGAAGGAGGCGATAGACAACGAGATTGACTCAATCACCTCTAACAACACATGGGTATTGGTTGACCTGCCAGAAGGAGCAAGACCCATCTGATGCAAATGGATCTTCAAGAAGAAGATGAAAGCAGATGGAACCATTGACAAGTTCAAGGCCAGGCTAGTGGCCAAGGGATTTGCTCGTGTCACGACCCGCACCCACCGTGAGGGTACGAGTACGTAACAGCGCCCAGCCTACGCCGCAGTGTCGGCGGTAGAACGCTGTTCTAGGTCATGAACTATAACTACATAATATGAATACTCTTCATAAGGAGGCCAACACAGAGGTACAACTCAATCACAATCTAAGGTAGAATATAGCATGATGGAAATAGATAAGAAATCCTCAACTGAGGTACAGCAGAAAGAAATAACAAAGTCTCAACATCTCTAAAATATACAACTCTGAAAATAAGACAACAGCTAAACATGAAAAGAAAGGATAGTCTAAGCTATCTACACTATACAAGGTATCATCCTGAGCAGCTGTCTGAACCTCCCCAGGGGTCCAGGTCACGAGTGTCAACTAGGCAAACTCCAAGTAAGGGTGCAGGGTTCCTCATTATCCTCTGTAAAATTTTCAACAGGTACAGTCAGGACGGGAGCGAGCACAAAATATCTCACGCAGTTCATATCATGTTAGGAAATATAAAGCATGCAATAGAGTAAGGTACATGAAACGCTGAAAGAAGAATGTATATGAAAACATCAGAGATTTGATAATGGAAAATATCTATATATGATAAGTAAGAACTGTAAGCAACATGTAATTTAGAGCACAATATGGTTATGTAAACGGGTTAGGTTATACAATAAAATGGGATTCCTTTGTATGTGGGTGTACAATGGACATATACAATTTCTTATACAATAGGATTGATCACATAACCATTTTTACTCTCCCTCCCCAATCAATACACAAGGATCCAATTCAGTTACGTTACCTTATACAATGGCTTGTACAATGGCTTGTACAATGGCTCAATGTGATAATGAGAGTACAATATGCACAATGAGTGTACAATGATAAGGGTATTCAATAAATACAATATGTAAGTGAAACGTACATCACAATATGTATTTAGTGAATACAAGGAGATAACAGCTCAGAAGAAGATCCGTATAGTACCAATCCGTGATAACAACGTGTCAGCATCAAGTACAGTAATCTAGAGCAAAAATGTAAATCCAGACAAGTATGAAACGGTCAGAGAATGTACTCGCCTCGTATCTGAATGTCTAAAGTAAATGTACTGTCCGAGATGAGGTACCTGACTCCTCGTTAGAGCAACACAAGTCAAGATGTACACAGGAAATGATAAATATAATCTACAATGCATCTGCATGCTGTCTAGGTCAAACTAGACTAAAGTCAACACTTGGTCAACTCCAGTCAACTAGACTAGTCAAACTAGGTCAACTAGGTCAAATCTTAGCCCAACAAGTCTAATAAGTCTCACTTGGCCTAACCAAGCCTAGTCTAGCAATCACACACCAATCACAAGGCTATACAAGCCAAACACAAGCCATCACATTCAATATTATACATAAGAGAAAGGAAGCTAACATGTAAAGCTATGTGTGTGTGTGTGAACATGAAGGTGTACATGAAAAGAGAATTCAACACTAGGCCCTATATCACATATATGTATATAGCTATAGGAAAACTCTATTTACCACATTAACACATTTAGCCATGTATAGTCTATATATATATATATATATAGAGAGAGAGAAGAGCATGTGTATGTGTTCATGGATGTGTGTGTGTGTCATGAAAGTGCACAAGAACATGTGTGTGTTATCATGGAGTGAGTGTTAGGCAATGTGTGAGTGAGAGTGTCAATGAGTGAGGGTGTGAGGGTTATATAGTGTAGTGTGCATTGTGTGTGGAGTGATAGTGAGGCATAACAGTTGTGTAGCAAAGTGTCAATAGGAAGTTAACATTCACATATATGAGTTCTCATGTATCTCTTATTTAGTGAAACAAAACTAAATTCCAGTTTTATTCCTAACAAGGCTACATATATTACATCTATTATTACATTACATTCATGCTTGCATTCATTCATCATTCATTTATTCTCTTGCATCACTATATGCACCATATATTACATACTATGGAACCTACATATTTATTACAAGCCATACTTATACACGCTTACATTAGATAGGATACTTACACCTCATACATCATTTATTTAAACATTTACTCATGCTTGCATTCTCTATTTAATTACATAATGTATATACATTAACATGGGTTAAAATCAAATAGAACATTATATTACACACAAGGGTGCACAAAATGCATATGCCGAATAGTAACTCCTACTAATAATCAATACTGTACCATCTCAGCATGAATTAAAATCTAGGATTAAAGTATGTTATAGATCTATGTGTTAGCTTTCCGAAACTTCAAACGGATCGTATTTTCGTTTCCGGAAACTCCCGGAATCGCGAAAACACCGAGAACGCGTTTGTCTTTCGTACAGCTAACACTCAAATATTCTCCAGGAAGTTACAGAAAGAATTTGGCTTATTAAAATATATATTTGGAAAGCTAACTTCGATACGGTTCTTTTAAAAAAAACGGGAGATAAATCGGAGTTTTAAGCTAAAAGTTATGATATTTCTAAGTTATGGCTGAAATTAAAAACGTGGATAAAAATCATGACGGATTTGGGTAGTTTGAGACAAAAGAACACAAGTATATAACATAATATATCAAGAACTCACTCTCTACACTAATATATATATATATGAGACACTATAGAATACATCTGCAATACAAAAATATGAGATTAAACATGTAATAATTCATTCATACATAACAACAACACATAGTGTGTCCAAATTTGGGGTTTTCCCACATGGACACAACCACAACACAAAGGACACTCCTATGACCTCCAAATGGACACGAAATGGACACAAATGGAGATACAACCATGGGGTCATTCCTATGGGTTCAAAATAGACCTATATGCATGAGAAAATGAAAAGGAGAAGGAATTTATACCTCCCGGTAGATCGAATCGAAGAAAAGCCTTCCCGGAGCGACACCGACACGTAGAGATTCCAAAAGGACACGAACGAGCTCCGAATCCTCCCAAACTTGGGTAACTTCCTCCTTTGCTAGAATGGAGAAGGAAAGAAGAAGATTTGGTAGCGAAATGGAAGGATTTGGTGGAGAAATTGCTAGGGATTGCTCTCTAGAAATTTGGAGAAGAACAAGAGAGAGAGTGTGGATGAGAATAATGAAATGAACTTGAGCCTATCCTCTCCCAAAGTGGCTGGCCATATGGGGCTATTTGTCCTATTATGGTAAGGTCCAAAATGCCCCTACTAACCTATTCTATGAGTATTAGGAAAGGACTAATTGGTTGGGACTAAATTAGTCATTCTAAAGTCTCTAATCACACTAACCTTATCCATAATAACTAGTCTAACCTCTAACTAAAATATTTCTATCATGTGGACTAAATTTAATATTATGTGGGCCATGTCTAACTAGTATGTGGGTCCCACTAGAGTCAAACTACCCCCGGATCCCCGTTTCAAGTCAGATTGAGTTGAAATTCGAACCCGACTCAAAGAACCCCAAAACAATATCATAAATAATAAAATGATATCAAAATAATTCAAAGAGGTCAAATACAAAAATATCCTTAGACCAAAAATGACATTAAAATATCATAATCACAAGGTTAGGCTCTAGGTCAAACAGTCTCTAGGGTTTCACTAGCAAAACGTCAAAACTACAAGTCATGAATTTAAATAGTTTAAAATAATTTAAAAATCATTAAAAGTCATAATATGAAATAATTATCAATAAATAATATTTATAATTACAAAATTTTAAAATTACCCTCATCTGGAAAATTGGGTGTTACAATCCTACCCACCTTATAAAAATTCCGTCCTCGAAATTAAGATGATCACACCCCTTCTAGGTCAAACATAGTCAAGGGTCAATCACTAGTCAATTTTCTCCACATCCTAGTACTTGGTCATCAGCTGGTCAACTTCTTAGGATTTACCTATGCTAGCTACCTAGGTGTTGGCAACAAGAATTTAGCAAAAGAGAAACTCTATAATAGACTAGCTCTTAACTTCCCAATCCTATCAAGTCACCTATAACTAAATACCAACAAGCTAAGCACATGAATACCAAATACCACATATATATATATGCTCAAGAACAACAACCCATCACATATATCCTAAGTATATCATCTATATATATATATACATGACTGATCAACCAAGGGTTAAGGCAGACTAAACTTATAAGGGTATGAAACAATGCTTAGAACTAGGCTAAGGATGAATGGTCTGAATCAAGGGGACATGGTATCTAGTGAAGGGTCTGCACACTGCCTATAAAGGTGATCAACACAAAGGGACTCAACACGAAGGGAACTTAACTAAAATGGAAAACTGAATCAAGTATAGACTAAACAACATGTTTATAACCCTATACAACAATGGCCTATAGATATCAACTAACCTATATCCCATATGCCAATATCATCTACAATCTATCTATACAAATAGACCTCTCGGTCTTAGGTGAAACTACAACTATACTCAAAGGCAGGCTCTGGTCATGGGTGCCTCACTGGAAAAGGTAGGGGAAAGTAGTAATAATCATCAAGGCTGTAAGGCATACTAACACCCTATGTGTAACTGGTTGGTATTATAGATAACAGGAGAATTATCTGCAATGGGTTGCTATTCTAACACCAATGCTAACTATCACCTCTAGGGTACAGACACTCTACAAGTCATCATACCATTATACTATGAAGGAACTACCTATGAATAAGCTCTACGAAACTAAATATTCCTACTCCTAAGTCATTTATAACACTCAAAATGGTATGATATTTAAACCTTCTCAAGATACAATCTGTTAATCATATGCGTCTGTCCAAAATCATGTTGTCCAGAGTCTTCATCATGCTAGTGAGCAAGGCAACGATAATCACAGAGTCCTTGACTAAGGTACGTACCTCTAGGTTCATGGTATTTAAAATTTTTGCACTGCCGCATGCGACGGCAAAAACCTTAAATTTCCATACCCGAGAATACATCCAAAATCTGACTACATGTCCCCACTATGCCAATTAACACGACTATCGAGGATTCTAGATCCCATGATTTAGGCGACCTAGCCCATATGATTTTCTCAGAAGAAAAAAACAAACACAACAAAAGAGTAACATGACAAAAATAAATTAATCAATAAGGAACAGATGGAATCGGATTTCAAGGTAATTATAAAAGACAATTGCAGGAATAGAATTGAGAAGAACGGAACTTTGCAGCAAGTTCTCCAACGGTCTGTGCATCCTCGACTGTCCTGACGATGGCCCGCCCTGCTGGTTTTCCCTGGTCTGCTGCTGATGCTGCATGAATCACCGCTGCTGAGAGAATCAGAAATGACGGGAGAAAATCTCTGTACAGATAGAGGTGCACCTCCAATGTAGCAGAAATGCCAACCTGAGTCGGTACAACAGGAGCTGCGATCTCGAGGCCCTGATGAACAGGACGAGAGGTGGCCAGCCTCTCGATAGTATCCCCCGAACCGAAGCGATGAGATCGTGTCTTCATAACCATCATGAAGACAGATCAAAACAAGAGGCAATTACTGAGAATGAAGCAAAAAATCAAGGAAGGACAGTTTATATTCAAGGGAAATCAATAAGCAGCAATTGGATACAAAGAATCTGATTAAGAGTTTTTCCTAATGTGATTGAGTACCCCAAAAATATCCTAATCCTACTGCAGGCTGTAGTGATACTCTAGTTCGAATACCACTACATAAACTCGACCTGCATGGGCCACCACTAAAAATGTATCATAACTCGCACCCACCGTGAGGGTACGAGTACGTAACAGCGCCCAGCCTACGCCGCAGTATCGGCGGTAGAACGCTGTTCTAGGTCATGAACTATAACTACATAATATGAATACTCTCCATAAGGAGGCCAACACAGAGGTACAACTCAATCACAATCTAAGGTAGAATATAGCATGATGGAAATAGATAAAAAATTCTCAACTGAGGTACAGCAGAAAGAAATAACAAAGTCTCAACATCTCTAAAATATACAACTCTGAAAATAAGACAACAGCTAAACATGAAAAGAAAGGACAGTCTAAGCTATCTACACTATACAAGGTATCATCCTGAGCAGCTGCCTGAACCTCCCAGGGGTCCAGGTCGCGAGTGTCAACTAGGCAAACTCCAAGTAAGGGTGCAGGGTTCCTCATCATCCTCTGTAAAATTTTCAACAGGTCCAGTCAGGACGGGAGCGAGCACAAAATATCTCACGCAGTTCATATCATGTTAGGAAATATAAAGCATGCAATAGAGTAAGGTACATGAAACGCTGAAAGAAGAATGTATATGAAAACAGCAGAGATTTGATAATGGAAAATATCTATATATGATAAGTAAGAACTGTAAGCAACATGTGATTTAGAGCACAATATGGTTATGTAAACGGGTTAGGTTATACAATAAAATGGGACTCCTTTGTACGTGGGTGTACAATGGACATATACAATTTCTTATACAATAGGATTGATCACATAACCATTTTTACTCTCCCTCCCCAATCAATACACAAGGATCCAATTCAGTTACGTTACCTTATACAATGGCTTGTACAATGGCTCAATGTGATAATGAGAGTACAATATGCACAATGAGTGTACAATAATAAGGGTATTCAATAAATACAATATGTAAGTGAAACGTACATCACAATATGTATTTAGTAAATACAAGGAGATAACAGCTCAGAAGAAGATCCGTATAGTACCAATCTGTGATAACGTGTCAGCATCAAGTACAGTAATCTAGAGCAAGAATGTAAATCCAGACAAGTATGAAACGGTCAGAGAATGTACTCGCCTCGTATCTGAATGTCTGAAGTAAATGTACTGTCCGAGATGAGGTACCTGACTCCTAGTTAGAGCAACACAAGTCAAGATGTACACAGGGAATGATAAATATAATCTACAATGCATCTGCATGCTGTCTAGGTCAAACTAGACTAAAGTCAACACTTGGTCAACTCCAGTCAACTAGACTAGTCAAACTAGGTCAAATCTTAGCCCAACAAGTCTAATAAGTCTCACTTGGCCTAACCAAGCCTAGTCTAGCAATCACACACCAATCATAAGGCTATACAAGCCAAACACAAGCCATCACATTCAATATTATACATAAGAGAAAGGAAGCTAACATGTAAAGCTATGTGTGTGTGTGAACATAGAGGTTTACATGAAAAGAGAATTCAACACTAGGCCCTATATCACATATATGTATATATAACTATAGGAAAACTCTATTTACCACATTAACACATTTAGCCATATATAGTATATATATATATATATATATATATATATATATATATATATATAGAGAGAGAGAGAGAGAGAGAGAGAGAGAGAGAGAGAGAGAAGAGCATGTGTATGTGTTCATGGGTGTGTGTGTGTGTCATGAAAGTGCACAAGAACATGTGTGTGTTATCATGGAATGAGTGTTAGGCAATGTGTGAGTGAGAGTGTCAATGAGTGAGGGTGTGAGGGTTATATAGTGTAGTGTGCATTGTGTGTGGAGTGATAGTGAGGCATGACAGTTGTGTAGCAAAGTATCAATAGGAAGTTAACATTCACATATATGAGTTCTCATGTATCTCTTATTTAGTGAAACAAAACTAAATTCCAGTTTTATTCCTAACAAGGCTACATATATTACATCTATTATTACATTACATTCATGCTTGCATTCATTCATCATTCATTTATTCTCTTGCATCACTATATGCACCATATATTACATACTATGGAACCTATATATTCATTACAAGCCATACTTATACATGCTTACATTAGATAGGATACTTACACCTCATACATCATTTATTTAAACATTTACTCATGCTTGAATTCTCTATTTAATTACATAATGTATATACATTAACATGGGTTAAAATCAAATAGAACATTATATTACACAAAAGAGTGCACAAAATGCATATGTCGAATAGTAACTCCTACTAATAATCAATACTGTACCATCTCAGCATGAATTAAAATCTAGGATTAAAGTATGTTATAGATCTATGTGTTAGCTTTCCGAAACTTCAAACGGATCGTATTTTCGTTTTGGGAAACTCCCGGAATCGCGAAAACACCGAGAACGCGTTTGTCTTTCGTACAGCTGACACTCAAATAATTCTCCAGAAAGTTACATAAAGAATTTGGCTTATTAAAATATATATTTGGAAAGCTAACTTCGATACGGTTTTTTTAAAAAAATGGGAGATAAATCGGAGTTTTAAACTAAAAGTTATGACATTTCTAAGTTAGGGCTGAAATTAAAAACGTGGATAAAAATCATGACGGATTTGGGTAGTTTGAGACAAAAGAACACAAGTATATAACATAATATATCAAGAACTCACTCTCTACACTAATATATATATATGAGACACTATAGAACACATCTCCAATACCAAAATATGAGATTAAACATGTAATAATTCATTCATACATAACAACAACACATAGTGTGTCCAAATTTGGGGTTTTCCCACATGGACACAACCACAACACAAAGGACACTCCTATGACCTCCAAATAGACACGAAATGGACACAAATGGAGATACAACCATGGGATCATTCCTATGGGTTCAAAATAGACCTATATGCACGAGGAAATGAAAAGGAGAAGGGATTTATGCCTCCCGGTAGATCGAATCGAAGAAAAGCCTTTCCGGAGCGACACCGACACGTAGAGATTCCAAAAGGACACGAACGAGCTCCAAATCCTCCCAAACTTGGGTAACTTCCTCCTTGGCTAGAATAGAGAAGGAAAGAATAAGATTTGGTGGCGAAATTGAAGGATTTGGTGGAGAAATTGCTAGGGATTGCTCTCTAGAAATTTGGAAAAGAACAAGAGAGAGAGAGTGTGGATGAGAATAATGAAATGAACTTGAGCCTATCCTCTCCCAAAGTGGCTGGCCATATGGGGCTATTTGTCCTATTATGGTAAGTTCCAAAATGCCCCCACTAACATATTCTATGAGTATTAGGAAAGGGCTAATTGGTTGGGGCTAAATTTGTCATTCTAAAGTCTCTAATCACACTAACCTTATCCATAATAATTAGTCTAACCTCTAACTAAAATATTTCTATCATGTGGACTAAATTTAATATCATGTGGGCCATGCCTAACTAGTGTGTGGGTCCCACTAGAGTCAAACTACCCCCGGGTCCCCGTTTCAAGTCGGATTGAGTTAAAATTCGAACCCGACTCAAATAACCCCAAAACAATATCATAAATAATAAAATGATATCAAAATAATTCAAAGAGGTCAAATGCAAAAAATATTCTTAGGCCAAAAATGATATTAAAATATCATAATCACATGGTTAGGCTCTAGGTCAAACAGTCTCTAGGGTTTCACTAGCAAAACGTCAAAACCGCAAGTCATGAATTTAAATTGTTTAAAATAATTTAAAAATCACTAAAAATCATAATATAAAATAATTATCAATAAATAATAATTATAATTACAAAATTTTAAAATTATCCTCATCTGGAAAATTGGGTGTTACAGCTCAGAAGCAGGGGATCGACTACTTTCATGACACTTATGCTCCAGTAGCTCGGATAACAACCATCAGATTGTTAATTGCTCTAGCAGCAATACACAAGCTGGTGATACATCAGATGGATATGAAAACGGCATTCCTTAATGGCGAGCTGACCGAAGAGATCTACATGCAACAACCAGAAGGTTTTGTCGTCAGAGGTCTGAAAGACAAAGTCTGCAAGTTGATGAAGTCTCTGTATGGTTTGAAACAAGCTCCCAAAATGTGGCATGAGAAGTTTGACAAGGTGATAAGGTCAAATGGCTATAGGGTCAGTGAAACAGACAAGTGTGTCTATACGAAGTTTGCTGACGGAAGAGGAGTAATCGTATGTCTTTACGTGGACGACATGCTAATCCTAGGTACGAATTTAAGCTGCGTCACAGAGACAAAGAAATTCCTCTCGACCAAGTTCAGTATGAAGGACTTGGGGGATGCCGACGTAATCTTGGGGCTCAAGATCATCCGGACAGGCACTGGAATAGCGCTGTCACAATCTCATTATATTGAGAAGATGCTCACTCGCTACGGGTATCAAGATCTTCCTTTTATTGATACACCGTACCGGAGTGATCAGAGGCTGGAGCCAAATTCGAGGGAAAGCGTCAGGCAGTTGGAGTACGCTAGCGTCATCGGAAGCTTGATGTACGCTACTACTGCCACAAGGCCTGACATAGCTTTTGCAGTGGAAATGCTGAGTCGGTTCACTAGCAATCCAGGCGTTGAGCACTGGAAAGCTGTGAAGCGTGTTATGAGATATCTCAAGAAAACTCAGACATATGCACTTTTCTACAGCGGAGATCCGTCAGTAGTGGAAGGCTTCAGTGATGCTAGCTGGTGTTCAGATGTGGAGAGCGAGTATTCCGCAGGTGGATTCGTATTCGCCATGGGCGGAGCTGCTAGAAGTCGAAGAAGCAGACTATGTTATCTCGCTCCTCCATGGAATCTAAATTCTTTGTATTGGATGCTGCTGCAGATGAAGCAGAGTGGCTTCGGGAGCTCATGTATGATCTTCCGGTGGTTGGGGCTCAGATACCGACAATACCGATATAATGTGACAACCAGGCGGCAGCAGCAGTGGCATCAAATGAACTCTTCAACGGGAAGAAAAGAACGGTGCGGTTGAAGTACAGAGCAGTACATGATCTTATCAAGAGAGGTGTTATTGCAGTGATTGATGTTCGGAGTCAGGAGAACCTGACAGATCCGTTCACCAAGGGCCTCAAGCGCCAGCTGGTCGATGACACAGCTTGTAAAATGGGCTTGAAGGCACTCTGATATTGTGTTATTACATTCCTACCATAAAGTTTTATGCTATTAGTTCAAAGGAAAATCTACTAGGCATCTAGCTTTTGGTTCAAGGGAGGACTATTAACCAGAAGAATATCAGGAACGGTGGGTACTTGTCCTATGTGACATGGAGAGGTTACAGACCTACAACCACTGTTGTCTACTGTTATTTTCTGCAGAAAACGGATCCTGTGGGAAGGTTGGCTTAAATGCCTTAATGAGTTCTCAGGCAGAGTGAATGCCTGGAGTGCTTTACAGGAAGCACGGTAGAGCAGCACTACAAGGAGTGTAACTCCATGCTACAGTGGGGTGACTCCACCATGAGGTTCCCAGGTAGGGGTAATGCCTCGGCTTTGCAAGCCAAGTCACAGCGGAGTAGCACCGCAAATAGGCAGGTAGCCTAATGCTGTATGATAGTCGTAATAAAGAGAGGTAGACAGCACTACAAAGAGGACGATGTCCTCATGTTACAGTGGCATGACACCACGAAGAGGTACCAGGTAGGGTAAAGTCTCGGCTTTGCGAGCCATGTCATAGCGGCGTAACACCGTACGGAAGCGCAAGGCTTCATGCTGGGTAGTTTGGCACTACAAAGAGGCCTGTGACCTCATGCTACAGTAGTATGACACTACGATGAGGTACCCAGGTGGGGTAAAGCCTCGGCTTTAAGCCATGTCATAGCGACGTAGCACCATAAAGAAGCGCAATGCTTCATGCCATGACTCTTTATAAAGAACTCACCTATAGTGTATGGACAGAGATATCAGGCCGTCTCTTGAGGGTAAACTTGTAGACGCCCAAAAATTATACACTGAAACCAGGCTGGCACAAGGCCTTCAATGTGCAGCCAGAAGCACAGTTGATGTCATTATGTGAGTAGGAAGAATTGCAGTTATGGTGCAGAATTCAAGGCTTAGTCCATTCTTGTATCATGCTGTTATTTAACCTATGCGGGAAGATTCAAGTCGTAGCGACATCTCTCCTAATGCATGATGGGCAGTCTCTGTAGGGAACGCTCAACCCATATATTGAGATATGTGGGGGATTGTTGGTGTTTTTGCCTTTGGACTAGAAAAGTTAGTCCCACATCGGCTACACCAAATGGTGAGTATCTCAATATAATGCATTGCTTGTGTTGAGGTGTGCACATGAGGTGTAGTGGGGCACAAGTTTGTGCCATGTGGAAGTATTTTCCTAGAAATTAACTCCAACAAGGATGCAAGTTGATTTTTGTTGTGCGGACTCGGACTCGGACGCGGACTCCAGGATTGTCTCGTGCATGCACGAGAGTGTTCGGGTGGTAGGCATGGACTGGCACACTTCTATGCTGATTGTGGGATGATCTAAAATATCAAACTCTATTTTTGAGTATTGGTATTTTAGTCCCACATCGGATAGGAGAAGAGGTGAAGTCTCAACTCCACTCTATAAATAGAGCCCCTTGACCTCCTTTGAAAGATGCACCAAGAAGAGAGTTGAGGAAGTCTGTTAAGTCCAGGAAGCCCGTTCAAGTCTCAAATATTGACTTACGAGCGTTCCAGAAGTTCTTCGTGAACTTGCTGGTTCCTGGAAGCTGTTCGTGCTCGTGTGGGGCGAATAAAGCTTTGAGCAACGGTGGTTCATTCACCCCAGCATCTCATTCTCGCCTGTCATCGCTGCTGTTGCCTTTTACAGTAACTTCTTTTTAGAAGCTCTACTGTCGATAGTTGCTTGCACAAAGTCTTTTTAGATTTTTTGTGTATTACGTAGAATCTTTTTAGATCCTCGTAATTCAGAATCCTCCAGGATCACTGTTGCACATCTTCTTTAAGGTGCTGCGTTTGAAACGTTGTGTGTACAATTGTTTCAGGTTCAGAATTTTCCATCAAAAATTGTGCCTCGGCACTAACAGCTGTGACATATGTTATTTAAATGATACACTCTTTCATTTTTAATCTTTAGAAAGAAAAACATCTCTCCATTCATGAAATTGCAGAGAGGTATTGATTACTAGGATTGTGCGGATCCTCAACAACAAAAATTATGTACATGCCTATATGTATATGCAAATGCACATGTGCATGTGATTGTGACATAACTATGTTAATAGAGCATGGAGAAGGCGTAAATGCCCATAGTAATACCAGGATTACTAGGATTGTGCGGATCCTCAACAACAAAAATTATATACATGCCTATATGTATATGCAAATGCACATGTGCATGTGATTGTGACATAACAGTCTTAATAGAGCATGGAGAAGGCGTAAATGCCCATAGTAATACCAAGTATACTGATATACAAGATTTGATGTCACTTGTATGGTTGATAGTGTGCTACGCATATAGTTCAAAGAAAATTTGCATGGTACTATTCACTAGACAAGTCTTAATACATATGTCTATATGTGAGATCCAGGTGTTAATATGAAATAGATTGCTATGTATACAACTTGTCCATTGGTTCTAGTTTGCTAGTAAGCAACAAAAACAAACTCTATACCAATAGTTGCAAGGCTTTGTGTGGATTCTTTCATTCTAAAAGTGTACCAAGCTTTCAAGTACTATATCTCGCCAACATGCATAATTATGATTTAATATAGTCCAGACCCGAAAAAGTTCAATTGTCACAAAGAGGAAATTTTTTTTATCATGAAGCATTTCAATGACCTTCAAGCTATATTGACCAGCTGGAGCAATATATAAGTAACTTTCCCATGAAAGCAAGAACTTGTAAGAGCAAATTAGTATTGCTTCAAAGTGTACTCGAAAAATGGTCTACAAAATATTCTTGTATTTCGTTGGGTAGAGGTACTTTTGGAATTTAGAAATAACATTTCTTCATTTTGCTTTCAGTCATGTATTTGCTTAGCAATTCATCTCAAGTGCACAGCGAAAGAAAAACTTATGTTATTCCTCACAACAACTGGAAGATTATAGGATTGAACTGGTTGACATCTCATAATAATGGAATTGCTTTGCAATTCATTGTGTACATCTTTGGTTTGCATAAACAGTACCTAGACTCATGGAATTGCAACAACAGTAAAATGTCAAGGTGGCATAGCCAAGTGAATTGCATACAAAGATAAATAAGCCATAGTATCATATGTTAGTCCCGATGTAGATCAATAGATGGAGGAACACAGGCCAGGAACTGAGATACAAGTGCGACTTTGCAGTCTTATCTCTTTGTATGATCTTGAAGTTGTATACGAGATTCCGTGAATTTGCTCTCTGAATCACTCGATCCTAAAAATCGACTATAATAGCACCCGATTACAACTTGCATAATATCATACTACAAAGAGTATGAAAGTAAAACTTTGTTCTTCCTTGCAAACACAGTTGCAATTGGGATAGAACAAGTACAACTAGAAGAAAGAAGGGGAAGAGAAGAATGACAACTTCGGCTTGCTGGGGTGATGAAGATCATCGTTGCTCAAAGCAAGATTCGATGTTATACAATCCGCTCCCATGAACCGACAAGTTCATAAGAGAACTTCTGGAATACTCGTTGTCATCTCTTCCGTCTCGAATGAACCCCTGGACTCTGATGGAAGTGCATGGCAACATGGCCCTCTCTTATTTTTTCTAATTTCGAAGTACTTCTCAAAGGAGGTACGAAGAGAGTATTTACAGAGTAGGTAGTAAACCCTAACCCTAATTATGGTCGCCGCCCCTATTATGGTAGGATAATATTGAATTAAATATGAATCCCAAAAGATAAGGAGTTATTTGAATCAAATTAATCTACCATAACCATCTAGATCCATAATCAGAGGGATCTAAACAACCTGCGCCCAAATCAGTGCAACCGTTCAGTAATATCCGGAGACGCTTCCTGAGACATGAGCTGAGCCATTCGTAGAGACGCATGCAGTGACGAGCGCAGACGTGCACGTAGAAACATGCACACAAGTGCAAAAAATGCGCACAAGGGCCCAACGATGATGCTGACGTGCTAAGTGCAAAATGCGACATCAAAGCGCCACTTTGTGCCCTTGAGCCCAAATTAGAGTCCGAGTCGTTAAGCCCCTTTTGGGGCTTAGTTTCTAAGGAAATTTCCCAAGAGTGACAAAAATATGAATGCTTTTTTGAGGAGTTTAAACTTAATCATACTAGAAAAACATCCCACGTGGCACCAACCACTTGGGCCACCATCCTATGTGCATCTCTTAACACCAAATATGGTATTATATTGAGATATACACTTGGAGTGTTTTCCAATATAGGACTCTTTTTAGCTCTCAGTGGGGAAGACCTCCATGAGTATAAGGAAAAACTCCAACATCATAAACTCATGGAATTACAATGGCAGTAACACTAATTGAATTGAATACAAAGATAAATATGCCATAGTTCATATTTAAGCCAATAGAAGAAAAATCCTTAAATTACCTAAAAGTTGATGTATTCAATAGAAATTAAAGAGAATCCAAACATTTGTTTGCACTATTATTCAAACATATGCTTATGTGCCTGAATAATGATGTTATCAAATTTCAAACTGAATAATGATGTTATCAAATATCAAAGATAGTGAATAAATTACAATATTATATGCAGTAAAAATTTTTTAATTCTTAACATAGCAGATATGTAAACTGATTGTTTTGACCGAGAGTATCAATTTCCGATTATAACAACATGTAAAACCATGTATCTAGTTTTTTTTTATTTTTCCACGTCAAACAGATCATTAAAAATAATAGCATTTTAAATTCTTAGATTGTTATAAAATATTTCTTTATTTTCCTAATAACAAAATAATAAAAAGATTAGTGTTACCGATATGCGTAAAAGTCATGCACGAAGCACTGTCCTAAGAGTTTATTCGAGGTTTATGTGCAGACATACTCTCGAATCCTCCTAGAGGCAAACCCTCTTTGCTACTGGTTTACCGTCGCTGCACACAACTACGAGAGAACGACCCAAACTTAGCTTTGGCTTAGAAATTAAAATAAACATCGTGAACAAATGCAACGAAAATAGACTTTATATGTACTCAACAAAGATGTTCTCAGTCGACTTGGAGAAGTTGAGGTTGAGGAGATCAGGAGAGAAGACATGGCTGCTAGAAAAAGAAAAACATAGGAAGGAAAGGAATCCCAACTGTAGGAAAGAACGGGAACGGAGAATAGCTTATCTTATAAGTTGGTTTGTGTTAATAGAATTTAATAGAAATTAATAGACATTAGAGCCAAACTATATAATGAATAGGTGTTAATAGGAATTAATAGACATCAGAGCCAACCTAAATAGGTGTTAATAGGACTAAATAGCAATTAATAGACACTAGCAATGCACCCGTGCGATGCACGGAATCTATATCTATTACTATTTTATTTTAAAAATGTTTATAATATATATGTATGATAACATATGAAATTGAAACAAAAGTTGGTATTTTGGTAACTATTGTTTTGGAAAATAAATAACAAAACTATCTTTGAGTTTTTACACACAGAAGAAAAAATAGCATAAAAAAGATTAGATTAAACTTCAACAACGCAATCATCGTCAAATTAACTATGTAATTCACAAAATATAATTCTAATACGTATTGTTCTAAATGAACTAATGATAAAATATTGGTTATGTGACAATATCGTAAAATACACAACTTATCAATCCACAACTTATCAATAGTAAAAACTCCATTCATTCTCTTTCTTTATAACAGCCTTCAGTTTCTCTTATGCAGATGTTGTTGAATATGCATCAATTAATCAATGACCTCTTCAAATTTGAATCTTCAGGAGTTTCACCAACCACAATATGGGGGGATACTTTTATATATGGTGTTGAAATTAGCTCTCCACACGATCCAATCTATTCATTAAAATCCAATCACAATGTAATAAAAATGGTTTAAAAGTTTAAAAGAAAAATTAAACAATGTAATAAATTTGTTTACCCTCTCAATCTCATTTTTCTCCTTCAGCAGGTTTGAAAAAATATCAGAATCCGGCAAAAACAAAAGATAACCATGAACAATAATTATTTCAAAGAAAAAAAAAACAATTTTGCTTAATAAAACGAAAGCCAAACATACCTGATTTTCAGTAAAATTTTCAGAATACTGAGAAATCAGACCTTGGTCGGTAGTCAGCTTTAATACTGTAAATGATCCATTAAAATTATGAACTTGTTCAATTCTAATTTGAATTTTGAAAAAAAAACCTTTAAGCCAAATAACTTCATAATTTCATCAGGAGTTTTCTTATCAAAATCTGATTGCTACAATTATAGAAAACATAATTAATAAATATATACACCATATATAAGTATATTGTACAAATATGAAAACACTCTTCATGATTATTTGGTAATGTACCTCCACAGTCGTATTTTTTAAATCACCAGCCTTTTTTCAATTAGTTGAACACATTCTTTGTCCCATAAAAGTAACTCTATTTCTCCAGTAGCATCAATAACCCGAACCCGAATCTTGTACCTAATTTTTTATATTTTATTTTGTCATATAATCATGAAGTACTGAAACACATAAAATTTAAATATTCAAAACTTGTGTATTATCTTGATACCTTATATTCCATCTCATTCAAATTTGTCACACCTCTCAATGTAAAATAAATCAGCACATTTATCCAGCTTTTTGGGAAACTTGTTACATGATAAATACCATCAATCATTTCGTAAACCAACTTCAACAATCTCAGCATAGACCCAAAAATTTTCAATCTGTAAGTTCAAATTAAAATTTATATCAGTAAAAATAACTATCTGTAAATTAAAATTAAAATTTACATCATTTTAAAATTTCTATATATATATATATATATATATATATATATATATATATATATATATATATATATTGAAGGAAGGGTACTTCATTGATGAAAATAAGGAAAAGGGAAAATTCTACTGTACAACTGGTATCAGCTACGTATCATGTGCGTACCCGCCTCCTATGATATCTATATCTCGCTCTATGTTATTAATAATGCCATTAAGGGATATTGCAGTTCCTTCGAACACTCTTCTGTTTCTCTCTCTATATATATGCCAAATGGCATATAGAAGTCTAAGTCTGGCTTTGTTGAATACTTCAATCCCCATTCGTCTGGACTGTGCTACTTCCATAAAGCTGCCATTCAGTCCTGCTATGGGTCCGCTGGGAATGCCACTTCTCTGCCTGCACTGTGACCAGATATGGCTCGTCACCTGGCACTCAAAGAAGAGGTGATTTATGGTTTCTCTACCTCCTCCGCATAAGGAGCAATCTTCACTAGGCAGAGCTATACCAAGTCTGGACATCCTTTCCCTCGTTAGTAGTCTGTCTCTCGTCACCTTATAGAAGCAAAGTTTCATTTTGATAGCTCCCATTGGCTGCCATATGGTCGCTGCCCATTCAACCTTGGGCCCATGGGGACGCGCCATCTCATATGCTGCTTTAGCCTTAAACTGGCTGTTCGGAGTCCCCTCCCACGCCCATTTGTCAGACTTCTCCTCCGTCTTAACGTGGATAGCCATGATTTCATCCTTTAGCCATCTACCTATCGGTCTTGCCAAAAGGTTCCATCTGCCTTTATGGATTAGAACTCCAACTGTCTCCTCCGAATTGCTTAGTTCAAATGTTGGCCATCCTAGACACTCCACTGGGCTAACATGCCGTAGCCAAGGGTCCAGCCACATACTAGTGGTCTGACAATCGTGAATAATTCGCTTAATATTATTTTTAAGCATAGGTCGTAACCTGAGGATGTTCTTGAAGGTTACCGAAAAGTTATTGTCTATTTTCTGGATCCAGAAATTATTGGTCTTCAAGTATCTATTTTTGATCCATCTCGCCCACAAAGAGTCGCCCTCTAAGAGTCTCCAAGACAATTTGTACAGTGCAACTTCCCGGAGCAGTCGCAAAGAACGTAAGCCAATTCCTCCCTCCTCCTTGGGCTGACACAAATCTCCACAACTGATGGAGTGTAGCCCTCCTTCAAATGAAATTCGCACAGAGCTTTTCGATCTTCTAGATTGTCAAATCGGGAATGTATATCGCCTGCATCCAGTATGCTACTATTGCTTCTATCACCAACCGAACGAGTTCTACTATACCACCAAAAGACAATAACTGTGATTGCCAGTCTTCTAGTCGAGTTTGGATGTACTGGATGAGTCCCCGACAATCCACGTCTTTGGCATACATTGTCGAGAGGGGAGGGCCAAGATACCTAATCGGCAATTGGCCCCCCACTATCTGGAGAATTTGAGACCACAGCTCTTGCTCTAAACAGTCCTTGTTGTAGAACACTTGAATTTTATCTCTGTTTAGCTGCAGTCCTGAAACTGCGGCAAAATCTTCCAAGACATGGTTCAAAGCTTGTATGCTCTTCTCTGATAGCTCAAGGAACACAAGGAGGTCATCCGCGTAGATAAGATATGATATGATGGGATGCACCCTCCTATAAAGTGGGGTAATGTGCTTGTGAAGCACTGCCAGGTCCATGAGACACATGTAATGCTCCATCACAACGATAAAAAGGTATGGAAGAGAGGATCTCCCTGTCTGAGACCACGATTACTCCCGAAGAAACGACATGGCTGCCCTTTGATGAGAATGGAGAATGTAGGAGTTGTAATGCACTCTCTGATCCTGTCCACCCACCAATCCTCGAAGCCCATACTGCTGAGAACCTGGCAAGCGAACTCTCTATTCACCAGGTCGTAGGCTTTTCGAAGATCCAACTTGATGCATCATTTCTTTCCGCCTGCCTTATTAAACTCTCGAACAAACTCATGTGCCACCAAGCAATTCTCTGCAATGCATCTGCCTTTAAAGAATGCAGATTGATTATTAGAGATCAGTCCTTTCATGAGCTCTTGCATCCTTTTACACATAATGTTAGTGAAAATTTTATATAAAAAGTTGCAGCACGATATTGGCCAAAAATCACTGAGGGAGGAGGCACCCTCCTTCTTTGGGATCAGAGTCAAGAATGTATGATTAATTTCCTTCATGAGACGACCCGTCATGAAGAAGTCGTGGACGTGATGTTTCAGTTGATCCCAGTATTTTTGGTAGAAAGTAGCATTGAACCCGTCTGGTCCTGGAGATCTGTTAGGGTTTGCCCCTTTAATAACTTCTTCTATTTCTGCCAGAGTTACTTCTTTCTTGAGCATGTCATTGCCTTCTTTTGTTACTCTACGCTTACAAATTATATTTGGAAAGTTAACCAAATAATCTGATTGGTTGTACAGGGAAGAGTAATACCTTATGGCTTCAGTTTCCATGGCTGCGTCCTCTATGATAGCAGCGCCTTGTGCATCAAGCAGTGGGCCGAGGGAGTTCCGATGTTGTCTGGCTTTGATAGTAGCATGGAAAAATTTCGTACTTCGATCTCCCTCCCTAAGCCAATTATATTTTGCCTGCTGTTGTAGACTTGTCTCCTCCTGGAATCGATTTTTGCGAGTAACCTCTTGTAGTTCGATCTCTTTGGCCGCCAACTCTGGACTCAGAGGGTTCATATGGAGCTAGTGTTGTAAGTTATGTAACTCTCTCCTTTTATACTAGCATGGAGGAAGGCCGACTCTTGTTTCATGCCTTGAGCGACTTCTTGACTAGTTTTAGTTTCTGTAAGAAGTAAAACTGGGCATTCCCAGCCATATCCGCACTAAGTCCCGTCGCTACTGCTTTACTATATCCCTCCAGAAGAGGCCAAAGTTGTTAAATCTTAATGGACGTCGTCGTGGAGGCGAGGCTTCTTAGATGTGCACCATAATAGGAGTGTGGTCGCTCGTGCCGTTATGAAGGCCCTCCGCCTTAGCATTTGGAAAGAGTCCCAGCCATCGATTATTGCATATAGCCCTATCCAACTGGCATAAGACTCGGTTGTGCGTAGAGTATTACTCCATGACTATTGTAGACCCGTTCTAGACAAGCACACCAGACCTATTATGAGCAGACAGTCCTGGAAGTCTACGAATCGTAGCCGGGACCGGCCTCCCTCCCGAGCTTTTCGTTTTCTACAATCATGGCATTGAAGTCCCCACTTATTAGTAATGGAGCATTGTCAAAAATTTCTACGGCCACCCTCACCAGATCCTGCCATAAACGGAAACGACATCTCTTGTCGTTGTGACCGTAAGCTGCGCCTACAAACACTTTGAGCCCCCTTTGTTAGTATACTCCATCACTAGCAACTGTTCAGAGCGGAATTTCATTTGTCCCTCCCAGATTCTCATATCACATGTCATCCAAATACGAGCTACGCCACATACTTCAAGATTATCGACTGATGCCCAATGATATTGAGTACGGCTTTTCAGCCGAGATGCCGCCTTGATTTTGGTCTCAAGATTCGAGACAATGGTGCATCTATTCTTTTTAATCACAGTGAGAATTTCTCTCCATTGACCTACCGAATTGCAACCTCGGACATTCCAAGTAAGGATTGTCATTGGACAGTTGATAAGTGAAGTCCTTTATTCCTCCTGCTCTCCCTTGGACAAGTTGGGGGGCATTCACCTCACCTGGATTACTCCCTCGTACAACGCCTGGTGTTAGTACTTGGGGTGTCTCCTTCGTCAATTTAATCCATTCTGGATTATCTTCTGTTAACCTCATGGATGAGTCCGCAGTCTGCACATTGCTTTGTTCCCTGCTAGAAGAAGCACCCACAATCTCCTTAAATGTGGTTAGCTTCTTACTTGCTCTCGACGTCTCCTCTACTTCTTTATCTCTTACTTCTTCATCCCATGTCGTTTGGCACTACAAAAATTTGTCAGATTAGCGACGTTTCAAAACGTCGCTAATCTCGGCCAAAACGTCGCTAAACTAAATTAGCGACGTTTTCAACGACGTTTTAGAAACGACGGAAAAAAGCATGTCGCTAATCAAGAAAACGTCGCAAAATGTCTCTATGGCGACGTTAGTTAGCGACGCTCATAACGTCGCTAAATAGCGACGTTATTTGCGACGTTTTTTTGTGGTCGTTGATTAGCGACACATTAGCGACGTTTTTGCGACGATGTGGTGGCATCAGATTGTTGGCCACGTCAATAATTTAGCGACGTTTTTAGCGACCTTTATATTCGTTGCTAACAGTTAGCGACGAATATAAACGTCGCTAAAAACGTCGCTAAATTGAAAAAAATTAAAAAAATCCATAATGCAAATGTACAATCCAAAATACAGAATCGAATCCAATCCAAAATACAGAATCTAATCCCTGGGTTTGCCAACCGCTTCGGTGGAACACTCAACACCGGCACGCACAATACAATCCAGAATAGACCAAAAATAATTGGTCATCTCCTCAAGCCTCTCGGAACATCACAATATGCATCACACATCACACAAACAAATATACATCACAATATGCATCACACATCACACAAACCAATATACTTCACACACCAAAATACAAATATCCATCACAATATCCAAAGGAGATATATCCATCAAAAAAAATATCCATCACAATATCAAGAGGAGATATATCCATCAAAATAAATCCAGTCAATATATGTATCTACTGTCGTCTATGCTGGGACAGATAGAACCCCTCAGCCAGCGCACATAAGTAGGATTCGCGGCAGCCAGATCAATATCCAGAGGAGATGGATAACTGAAACTCCCGATGGAACTGCCCTCTGGTGCCACCTCCTCTTTCACAGCTCCCTCGGCTGTAGGAATTACTTCTGGAGCAGCTCTCTCAGTGGAACTGCCCTCTGGTGTTACCTCCTCTTTCATAGCCATCTGTGCCTCCCTCAAGCGAGATCCTCGGGTCTTAGGTGCCATCTGTGAGAACGGGTGCCATCTCGTTTGAGTACATTTTCGAAAGCAGATAAAATACAAAAAATTTAATTTTTTGTCAAGTGTGAGAACGGATGGCTCAGAACACAACCCAAAATTCATTCTAGCATACATTAGTGTGAATCATCTATGTTCTGTACATATGGTGTTGTATATGTTATTATCGTATCTAGTATCTAAAGAATGTAACAAAATCAAGATGAACCCACATAATGTAATACTAAGACATCATCTACTACTATATAAGATATAGTGATAGGTTGTCATATCATCATTGCCGAGGGATGAGGGTCGAAGGACAGTCAACTTTATCTACGGCTACATAGTTCCTGCCTCGCCAGTCGAATGGCTGTAGGGACTATGTCCTGATCACCATGTTGTACCGTAGATTATTGCAAATAGAGGTGGAGCTGGAGCCAAAATAGAGAATCTAAAATACAAAATACAGAATCCAATCCCTGGGTTCGTTGAAAATACAAAAACAAAGATTGACACACAGTACTAATTCATATATTTTAAGTGTGAGAACAGATGGCTCAGAACACAACCCAAAATTCATTCTAGCATACACTAGTGTGAATCATCTATGTTCTGTACATATGGTGTAGTATATGTTCTTATCCAATCTAATATCTGAAGGATATAACAGAATCAAGATGAACCCACATAATGTAATACTAAGACATTATCTACTACTAAAAGATATAGTGATAGGTTGTCGTATCATCATTGCCAAGGGATGAGGGTCGGAGGACAGTCAACTTCATCTATGACTACATAGTTACATGAGCTAGTCGTCGCGAAATGTCGCTATGACGTCGCTAATAGCGACTAATTTAGCGACGTTAGTATGAACTTCGCTAAATTCTAATTATATTCCCCCTTTCCTCCCATTTTACTCTCTCACTCTCTCTCCTCCCCCCTCCGGCGCTCTCACTCTCTCCGGCGCTCTCACTCTTATCGAATCTAGTATCTGAAGGATATAACAGAATCAAGATGAACCCACATAATGTAAAACTAAGACATCATCTACTACTATATAAGATATAGTGATAGATTGTCATATCATTATTGCCAAGGGATGAGGGTCGAAGGACAGTCAATTTCATCTACGGCTATATAGTTTCTGTCTCGCCAGTCGAATGGCTGCAGGGACTATGTCCTGATCACCATGTCGTACCGTAGATTAATACAAATAGAGCTGGAGTTGGAGCCAAAATATAGAATCCAAAATACAAAATACAGAATCCAATCCCTGGGTTCGTCGAAAATACAAAAAAAAGATTGACACACAATACTAATTCATATCTGTTTTAAGTGTGAGAACGGATGGCTCAGAACACAACCCAAAATTCATTCTAGCATACATTAGTGTGAATCATCTATGTTCTGTACATATGATGTAGTCTATGTTCTTATCGAATCTAGTATCTGAAGGATATAACAGAATCAAGATGAACCCACATAATGTAATACTAAGACGTCATCTACTATAATAACAGAATCAAGATAGACGTTGTCGTATCATCATTGCCAAGGGATGGAGGTTAATTGGAGGAAGTTACTGCAGAAAGTGAAGACCGACATGAACTGACGCACGAAAATGAGAAGCTCTAAGCTGGAACAAGTAAAGTTGTGCTTTGGAAAAAGAACTCTTGTAAACTCTTTGTTCACAAAGCAAGCTATAATTAAAGAATACAGAACAAGTATCGAGTTCGTAACTCAAGTATAGAGCTTACATGAGTTATAAACTCGATACTTGTTCTGTATTCATTATATCTTGCTTTGTGAACAAAGAGCTTACAAGAGTAGAACATCCAAAACACAACTTTACTTGTTGCAGCTTTGATCTCCTCCTTTTTGTGCGTCAGTTCATATCAGTCTGCACTTTCTGCAGTAACGACCACAAGTTTTATGTTCTTCAACGATATATTTCACATGCTTAATTGCCAAGTATGGGGACGAATGACTCAGAATACAACCCAAAATTCATTCTAGCATACATTAGTGTGAATCATCTATGTTCTGTACATATGGTGTAGTATATGTTCTTATCGTATCTAGTATCTGAAGAATGTAACAGAATCAAGATGAACTCACATAATGTAATACTAAGACATCATCTACTACTATATAAGATATAGTGATAGGTTGTCATATCATCATTGCCGAGGGATGAGGTTCGAAGGACAGTCAACTTTATCTACGGCTACATAGTTTCTACCTCGCCAATCGAATGACTGCGGGGACTATGTCCTGATTACCATGTCATAGTCCAATACAATCCAGAGATTGACATAGTACTAATTCATATATGTAGTCCAATACAAATAGTCTAATACAAACACAACCCAATACAAATAGTCCAATACAAATAAGTACTAATAGCTAATGAGAACCACGCAGCTCACGCAAACGCTCAGTGATACGATCATGCAACCACCTCGAATAAGTGAGATCGACGACAGCAGGAGAGATGTAGTCCATTGTAAGTGTCGGATGAATAGAACTCCCGGTCTCACTAGCTATCGGTGTCACTTTCTCCTTTACAGTAGGAGGAGCCACCTCAGCATTCAGTGTTTCCCTTAAACGACATGTCGCTCCTCAGGTCATGGGTGCCATCTGGTAAGATCGATATTCATAAATAATATAATTGTAACATAAGCAAGCTAACTAAAGGAACCATCATCTTGTTTGAGTACATTTTCGAAAGCAGATAAAATACAAAAAATTCAATTTTTTGCCAAGTGTGAGAACGGATGGCGCAGAACACAACCCAAAATTCATTCTAGTATCTGAAGGATATAACAGAATCAAGATGAACCTACATAATGTAATACTAAGACATCATCTACAACTAAAAGATATAGTGATAGGTTGCCGTATCATCATTGCCGAGAGATGAGGGTCGGAGGACAGTCAACTTTATCTACGGCTACATAGTTTCTGTCTTGCCAGTCGAATGGCTGTAGGGACTATGTCCTGATCACCATGTCGTACCGTAGATTAACGCAAATGGAGAAGGAGCTGGCACCAAAATACAGAATCTAAAATACAAAATACAGAATCTAATCCCTGGGTTCGCCGAAAATACAAAAACAAAGATTGACACACAGTACTAATTCATATATGTTTTAAGTGTGAGAATGTATGGATCAGAACAAAACCCAAAATTTATTCTAGCATACATTAGTATGAATCATCTATGTTCTGTACATATGGTATAGTATATGTTCTTATCGAATCTAATATCTGAAGGATATAACAGAATCAAGATGAACCCACATAATGTAATACTAAGACATCATCTACTACTAAAAGATATAGTGATAGGTTGTCGTATCATCATTGCCGAGGGATGACGGTCAGAGGACAGTCAACTTTATCTACGGCTACATAGTTTCTGCTCGCCAGTAGAATGGCTGCAGGGACTATATGTCCCGATCACCATGTTACCAATTAACCAACCAACAAAACTACTTGTTACAAATATCGGCACTATCGGTGCTTTCGAATCGGAGTATCATATTTTTCGGTATCGGAAAACAAATAATTATTACTAAATTATTAGATTTTTGGCACTAACGGTGCCCCTGACCAAGCCCCCCAACACCACCCCTAACCCTAACCCGAACCCTATCCCTAACCCCTACCCCACCAGCCCCTCCTCCCCCACCAGCCCCCCTCCCCTTTCCATCCCCCTTCCCCCACCAACTACACTTAACCCTAACCCGAACCCTAACCCTAACCCTCCCCTCCCCACAGCCCCCTCCCCTCCTCACCCCCACCCCTAACCCGAACCCTAACCCTCTCCTTCCCTCTGCTCCCCTCCCCCAGCCGCCCCTACCCCCACAGCTCCCCTCCCCCAGCCGGTCCCACCCCCCTGCTCCCCTCTCCAAGCCTCTCCCACCCACACAGCTCCCCTCTCCCAGCCGCCCCCACCCCCACCCCCATTGCTCCCCTCCCCTAGCCGCCCCTACCCCCCTGCTCCCCTCCCCCAGCCGCCCCCACCCCCATGCTTCCCTCCCCCAGCAGCCCCTACCCCCCCACGCCCACTGCTCCCCTCCTCCAGCCGCCCCCACCCCCCTGCTCCCCTACCCCAGCCGCCCTCACCCCCCGTCCCTTCCCCCCCACCCACACATACCCACCCCTAACCCGAATCCTAACCCTAGCTTCCCTCCCCCAGCCGCCCTCACCCCTCTTGTCCTACCCCCAGCCACCCCCACTCACCTCCCAACCATCCACATCCCCCTACCCTTCCCTCCGAGCCACCCGCACCCTCCAACCACCAATAACCAAAATAGAGAGAGAGAAAGAGAGGAAGGGAGAGAGTCATGTACCAGAGAGGGAGGAGAGTCGTCGGAGAGAGTGAGAGTCGACGGAGAGAGTAAGAGCGCTAGAGAGAGTGAGAGCGCCAGAGGGAGGAAGAGAGAGAGTGAGAGAGTAAAATGGGAAGAAATGAATCGTTGGGGGGAATTTAATTAGAATTTAGCGACGTTCATTCAAACGTCGCTAAATTAGTCGCTATTAGCGACGTCATAACGACGTTTCACGACGACTAGCTCATGTAATTAATATACGTCGTTGTTACATCGCTATTTTCATCGCTAGTAGCGACTATTAGCGACGTTTCAATTAAACGTCGCTAATGTGCACAATTTAGCGACGTTATTCGAACGTCGCTAAATTTATGTCGCCAATTGAGTAGATTTTAGTAGTGTGGCAACCCTCTTTATCGCTAGGGAAGGTCTGCCTTGTGTCTCATACTAACACCATTGCGAGACTCATTCCCTTATTCTGATTTGAACTTCTATCCGATCTCGGCCGCTTCCCAAGGATTGAGTTGTGTGTGGCCTCCATCTCCTTCGGTAGATCCTTCTTTGTTCCTTCAAGTTCCATCTGAACATCCTCATTTTGGAACTCTTGAGGGTCATTTACTCCTTTCCCTCTATTTTTGTTTGTCTTATTCTCCATATCCTCTAGGGCTTGGCGAACCTGCTCTTCTTCTCCTTGATCCCTGGTATCTTTGTATTGTGTATTCGTGTGCCCGAAGCAATTATAGATAGAACAGGATGGAGGGACCTATTTATAGTCTATTTCCTGGACTAGCCATTCTCCGTTGGGGAGTTTGAGATCAATCTTCATGGGTAACACATCTGTTGCGGTGATCTCAACAAATACACGAGCGTATAAGTTAATCTTTGCGTTCTCGCCATAGGGATATCTGTTCAGATTGGGTTCACCACCATACTTGCCATCTTCATAATAGACAGAATGCTCCATAGCTGCGGAGATAACCATGACAATCAAATCCAAACTGGGCCTTTGGTCAGCCTATCTTTCTCAAAATTTACCTCTGGAAGCCATCTTTTTAGCACAACCAGTCTCCCATCGAAAGTCCAGGGTCCCCCTTCTAGTATACGATCCAAATCCTCCGCAAGATCGAATTTAATGAAATAAAAGCCGTTCTCACGGAAGAACATCTCCATCTCTCCTTTGGGCCGCCACACTCGGAGAGCGTAAGCGGACAGTTGCCCGTTGAAGAAATATGTCCAAAAATAGGCCCATGACCTTTTTTGACCATATATATGGTAATCCTATATAAGATTGGATTTGATTATATGTGGTAATCCTACATAGGATGGATTTCTATGCTATATAAAGGGGTCTATAGGTTCTCCTTTACACATCTTATTGTGCTCAAGTTGTTGAATAAGTTCAACACAAGAGAGCTAAATTTGTTGAATAAGTTCAACACAAAAATTTGAGAGAGTTTTTTTATATTTGTGATAGAGATCGAGTTCTTGAGTGTAAAAAGAGAAGTGTTGAGAGCTATTGTAATTTTTTTCTTCTTCATAGTGGAACTAAATTACCCTCATTTATGGAAGTAGGCATCTTGGCCGAACCACGTAAATTATTATCTTTATGGTTGTGAATTTTCTCTGAGTTTCTTGGGTTTTTTTTCCGCTGTGCCACAACAAATTGGTATCAGAGCTTTGGGAGTCTAACAAAGTTTTTGACAAAGTTCTCACAGAAAGTTAATTGGGTGGATTCTTGATATGGCTCCGTCAAGCAGGATCAGAAAGTATGAAATTGAGAAGTTCAATGGAAAGAATGATTTTGGCTTTTGGAAAAGCCAGATGAATGACGTTCTCATATCTCAAAAGCTTCACAAAGCTTTACGGGGAAAGTCCAAGAAGCCTACTGACATGACCGATAATGATTGGGATGACATGGATCTCGAAGCATGTGCCGCTATTCGCCTGTGTTTGGAAAGGGATGTCGTGTACTCTGTGAAGGACGAAACCACCACCGTTGGGCTCTAGTTGAAGTTGGAATCACTATACACGACGAAGAATCTCACCAATCGACTTTATAGGTTAAAGTTAGTCTACAGACTAGTGATGGAGAAAGGTACATCAATTCAGGATCATATTTCAAAATTCAATCAAATTATTTTTTACTTGAAGGATGTTGACATACATGAAGAAGATGATCGTTTGGCGCTAATCCTATTATTTTCTTTGTCCGATTCTTCTGAGAATCTTATTCAAACGTTTACGGGAAGGACTCAATTTCTATAGAAGAAGCTACGAGTGCCTTATTGTCTAATGAGCTGCGGAGGTTGGCATCTAATGGCAAAAACGATGGAGGCCAAGTCCAAGGTTTAACGGTAAGAGGAAGGACAAACGATAAAGCATCTTTTAGCAGAAGGTCAATATCCAAGTCCAAAACACCTATTGAGAAGGTGAAGTGCTTCAACTGCAATGAGAAAGGACATTATGCAAATAAGTGTTCTCATCCAAAGAAGAAGAACAAAAAAAAGGAGAATAAGACAGAGAGAGAAGGTGATGAAGCAAACTGTGCTTCAGAAGCTGTTAGTGACGGAGTCTGTTTTTCGGTGGCACATGACAACATGAGTGACCGTTGAATTCTCGATTCCGGATGCTCGTACCATTTGTGTCCAAAGAGGGAGTAGTTTTCTTCCTACAAGGCGACAGATGGTGGTTCTGTGTTGATGGGCAACGACAATGCATGTCGAGCTATTGGAATTGGATCTATTAAGGTAAAAATGTATGATGGTATTATACGAACTTTGACTGATGTCAGACATGTTTCCGACCTCAAGAAAAATCTTATTTCTCTTGGTACGCTTGACTCGAATGGTAACAAGTTCGTCGCCGAGGATGGAGTCTTACGGGTTGTTCATGGTTCTTTGGTGGTGATGAAAGGTCACCGACTGGGTAACCTTTATATCTTATTAGGAAGTACTGTGACTGGGACTTTAGCAGTCAGTACATTTGATTTGTCTGATAGCATGCGTCTTTGGCATATGCAGCTTGCACATATGAGTGAGAAAGGTTTATCCTTACTAAGAAAGCAAGGGTTACTGAAGAACTTGAAGAAGCCAAGTACGGATTTCTATGAGCATTGCATTTATGGCAAGCAGCATAGGGTGACCTTCAGTACAAGCAAGCAGAAGATAAGAGGTATTCTCGACTATGTGCATACAGATATATGGAGACCTAACAGAATTCCTTCCAAGAATGGAGCAAGGTACTATGTCACTTTTATTGATGAATATACACGTTATGTTTGGTTGTATTTCATCAAAACCAAGGATGAAGTGTTTGAAAAGTTCAAGCAGTAGAAAGCGACAATGGAGAACAGAACGGGCAGAAAGGTAAAGATGATGAGGTCTGATAATGGTACTGAATATACCTCTGGACCTTTCAAAGATTTCTGTGCTCAAGAAGGTATCATTCGACATTAGACTGTTTGGAACACACCGCAGCAGAATTGGTTAGCAGAGAGGATGAACCGAACCTTGCTTGAGAAAGCAAGATGTATGCTCTCCAATGCCGGTTTAGGCAAGGAATGGTAGGCGGATGCTATACACATGACGCGGTACTTGGTTAATAGATCACCAAATCCGGCTATAGATTGGAAGACTCCATATGAGGTGATGACCGGCAAACCAGCAGATTACAGCACTTTGCACGTGTTTGGATGCAAAGCTTACTATCATGTCAATGAGGGTAAATTGGACCCGAGAGCCAAAAAAGTAATATTCTTGGGATATGTACAAGAAATGAAGGGATACCGTCTGTACTGCTTGGAGGATAAGAAGTTCTTAATCAGCAGGGATGTCACATTCGACGAGTCTTTAGTATTGGCTTCGAGCAAGCAGAGTGAGTCCGATCATGCATAATGGTGGTGTATCTATCAAATCTCAAATAATTAAGATTGAGTCGTCTGAGGATGCATCAGATGAGGTAGAGATTTCTGAAGATGTTCATCAAGCCTCATAAGAGTAACAACCAAAGGATGAGCAGCACCAGCAGCAAGATTCCTTGGCCACCACTAGGCCAAGGAGATCAGTCAAGCCAGTACATATGTATGGATTTGAGGAACCGGTAAAGCATTTTGGCAACTAAATATGGTGGCATATGCACTACCAGTGGAGGATGATGAGCCTATCACATTCGAACAGGCGGTCAAAGATACTAGCAGCGAGAATTGGATGGTGGCTATGCAGGAAGAGATTGAGTCTCTCCAAAGAAATTGTACATGGGATCTGGTTCCATTGCCCAAAGGCAAGAAGGCTATAGGCTGCAAGTGGGTGTACAAAAAAAGGAAGCTTCTCCAGGTTCAGGTGGCACTCAGTTCAAAGCAAGATTAGTGGCAAAGGGCTTCGTGCAGAAGGAGGATGTGGACTACAATGAGATCTTTTCTCCGGTGGTCAAGCATACTTCTATTCGCGTATTGTTGAGCTTGGTAGCTCATCATGATCTCAAGTTAGAGTAACTCGATGTGAAGACAACATTCTTACATGGCAATCTTGACGAAGAAATTTATATGCATCAACCGGAGGGCTTCAAGGTGGTTGACAAAAAAAATCATGTGTGTTTGTTGAAAAAATTGTTGTACGGGTTGAAGCAGTCACCTCGACAGTGGTACAAATGATTCGATACCTTCATGACACGACATGATTTTACCCGAAGTAAGTATGATTATTGTGTTTACTTTCATAGACTTCGTGGTGGAGACTATATCTATCTATTGCTTTATGTGGATGATATGCTTATTGCCTCAAAAAATATGGTAGAGATAGATAAACTGAAATCTCAACTTAGCTCAGAGTTTGAGATGAAAGACTTGGGTGGAGCCAAGAAGATTTTGGGGATGGAGATTAAAAGGGAGAGGAAGAAACACAAATTATCTTTGTCTCAGAAGTCGTACATTAAGAAGATCATTGCTTATTTTGGTATAGAAGGTGCAAAGACTGTTTCTACTCCATTAGCTGTCCACTTTAGGCTCTCAGCCAAGTTAACCCCTACTAGAGATGAGGAGAAGGAGCATATGGTTCACAGGTCAACTACTAGATACGTGTTTATTTTACATGATGCACCAGTCAGTTGGAGGTCTATGTTGCAAGCAACGATTGTGCTATCGACTACGGAAGCAGAGTATATGGCAGTAACAGAGGCAGTGAAAGAAGGCCTATGGCTTCGTGGTTTAATTAATGACTTATAGGGGTGAAGCAGGATGTAGTTGATGTGCATTGTGATAGTATGAGTGCTATCCACTTGGCAAAGAATCAAGTGCATCATGCAAGGATGAAGCATATTGATGTTCGCTACCACTTCATACGGGATGATGTTGAAGACGGTGATATTGTACTTGAAAAGGTGCATACCAAGGACACCTCCACTGATATGTTGACTAAGGTTGTTCCTGGAGCTAAGTTCCAACATTGCTTGGACTTGCTCCAAGTCCTACCAATTGCTTGAGAGCCCTTAGGGGCGAACTTGACAAGTGGTTGATTTGGTGAAGCTATGCAGTGGAGAAGTGTCGGCTCAATTTTGTAGCAAAATCTTGTCGAGGTGGAGATATAAAAAAATATGTCCAAAAATAGGCCCATGACCTTTTTTGACCATATATATGGTAATCCTATATAAGATTGGATTTGACCATATATGTGGTAATCCTACATATATGGTAATCCTATATAAGATTGGATTTGATTATATGTGGTAACCCTACATAGGATTGTATTTTTTAGCCTACATAGGATTGGATTTCTATGCTATATAAAGGGGTCTATAGGTTCTCTTTTACACATCTTATTGTGCTCAAGTTGTTGAATAAGTTCAACACAAGAGAGGTAAAGTTGTTGAATAAGTTCAACACAAGAGAGCTAAAGTTGTTGAATAAGTTCAACACAAAAACTTGAGAGAGTTTTTTTTAATCTTTGTGATAGATATCGAGTTCTTGAGTGTAAGGAGAGAAGTGTTGAGAGCTATTGTAATTTCTTTTCTTCTTCATAGTGGAACTAAATCACCCTCATTTGTGGAAGTAGGCATCTTGGCCGAACCATGTAAATCATTGTCTTTGTGGTTGTGAATTTTTTCTGAGTTTCTTAGGTTTATTTTCGCTGTGCCATAACACCCGTAGAACGGCCAACCCCCATCACATACAGGACTAGCGTATTTTTCCAGTATTTCGTAGTTTCTTGAATATCCTCATTGGTGATTTCAACCACCCGAGCACCATTGATGATGCAAGGCTCAATGTATTCCAAGTCGACCTCTGCTTACATTGTCGTCAGTTTGCAAATCTCAGCCCACGATACCGATTTTGTACTGCTTCCTTCTTTCGTGTTGTGTTGCCTTTTTGTCACGACCCGCTCCCGAATAATCGGACACGAGTCGGACACGCCCAGCCTTCGTCGTTAGATACGATAAAGTAAGCTGTACCAATATCTAGGGAAACTACAAGTTCAAATAATAATGAATACAAACCACAACATCTAATATCGAATCCCAGAATCAAAGTACAAGTCTAAGAGTTATTACAATTCCAGCAAATGAAAAGTAAACTGATGTCTCTAATACAAGTCCAAATGAACTAAAAAGGAAGGTACTAGGCCTCCTCGGCCTCTAAGTCCAGAGCAACATCGGCTGGCTCATAGGTGCCTCCAGGCTCTTGCCCGTAATAAGTGTCACAGATAGCCTCCAACTCACCTGCAACATATCCTAGTCAGGAGCTGAGCTAAGTATATCCAAGGAAATGAACATGAACTTCATGGTATGGAAATAAATATAGAAAAAATATAAAGTACGAGAAATGAGAACCTGACATGAAACCTGAACATTAATACTGAAAAGTAAATACAGGGAACATGAAATAAAACTGAACATGATATACACAATGAACCTGATGTATGCAATATATCGAAATACATCCAGAGTGTGTGATCGGCTTGGGTAGATTCAGGGAACATGAAATGGTACGGCTTTGGTCTTGCGTGTACGATACGGGGCCTAAGCTATTCACATGAATAGTAACTCGGATTTGATAACACATCTGTAGTATTTTTCCTTCCAGACACAAGTAAACTCAAGGAACCAGATACCAGACAATCTCGTGAAATATCGTGTCAACAAGAAGATACAAGAATGAATATACAAGACATGAAGAAATGGACAAGTCCGAGGAGTATACTTGCCTTGCTCAGGGTCATCAAGTGTGAATGGTAAAACTGGATGTCCTTCTGTTTTAGAATTTAAGTACAAGTTAATTAACTTCTAAATTGTCACGACCCGCACCCAGTGTAGGG
Source organism: Iris pallida (assembly GCA_029216955.1). NCBI lineage: Eukaryota > Viridiplantae > Streptophyta > Magnoliopsida > Asparagales > Iridaceae > Iris > Iris pallida. The sequence goes on from JANAVB010003400.1 coordinate 83,344,153, forward strand.
GCACGAGAAGTGGTTACGTCTAGCCTACGCCATAGTGTCGGCGGTAGAACGTTGTCCTAGGTCACATACATCTAATAGTTATAAGGTACCTGTACAGTTATACTCTCTGAATGGAGGAATAATATAAAGTACAACTCAATTACAACTAAGGAAGAAAGTACGATAAGATAGATAGATGAAATCAACAGAGTCCACAGATGAAATACAAGATAAGAGAGAGAACTAAATATCTAAGATAAATAACTCTACAATATCCAAAATAATAATCCCCAAAAAATACAAGTGTATCCAATAAGACAAAATAATAATAAGATACTGGTCTAGCTAACTAGCCTAGACTACTGGGGTAATATCCTCTGCAAGTGCTAGGTCCTCCTGAGAGTCCAGCTCACATGTGTCATCTTGGCCTACTCCGTAATAAGTGGGACAGAACTCCTCAATATCATCTGTAATATTTCAACAGGTCCAATCAGGATGGGAGCGAGCACAGTACATCTCACGCAGTTCATAATATGACAGGATATATAAATATGCAATAGAGTAAGATACATGAAATACTGCAGAATATATATGAAGTAAAAGAGAGAGAACTGTAATATAAATAGATACTATAAGTAGAGAACTAACAGTGAACTAGTGATTTAGAGTACAAGATGAACATGTAAACGGCTTGAATTTGCATATGAGTAATCTAAGAGTTTGCACATGTGTATACTACTTTAGAATTATTCACATGACCATTTATACTCCCCCGTACCCCAATCAATACACAAGGATCCAGACAAGTTATGTTATTGCACATGATATCACATAAAAGCCCATAATAGGGTGCACATGATTGTATACATGGGGGCTCCGTAAATATGAGAGTACATGAATCATGAGAGTGCACATGAATGGTAAAAGCACCGGAGTACATGATGAAAGTAAAACGCACATGACATACTATAACCCGATCCTCCCAAGGTGGATAACATCTCATGAAGGGATCCATATAGTACCAATCCGTATTAACAACATGATAACATCAAGTAAAGTAATCTAGAGCGTAAATATAAATCCTATCAAGTATAAAACGGTCGGAGAATGTACTCGCCTGATATCCTGAGTATCTGAATGAAATATTTCCCGAAGAGTGGTGTCTGGCTCCTATTCAGAACAGCACAAGTCACAACATATCCAAATTGGTAAAATAAACTGTTACGATGCATTCTACTTGATGTTTGGGTCAATCTAGGCTAAAGTCAACCTTTGGTCAACTCTAGTTAACTACTCTAGTCAAACTAGGTCAACTAGGTCAAACCTAACCCAAACAAGTCTCACTAAGCCTAACCAGTCTATTCTAGCAAGCACATATCATTCACAAGTCACACAAGTCTAACAACACACAAAACTTATGTGTATACATTCCATATACACATAGACTTGCACATTGGGATACACAGGCTATATGCCATATACACATATATAGGCATGCACACATATTCAATTTCCACATATATATACTAAAACATATGGACAATATACACATATCTATATTACATTACATTTTATCACACAAGATTATATATTATATATGTATACATATACATATAGAGAGATATAGTGTCAAGCACATATGCATGAGTATGTCAATAGATGTAGTGTGTTAACAGTGTACACATCTGTGTGGGTGTCAAGTGCTCTCAGTTTCAGTGTACAAATGTGTGTGTATGGCATGGGTGAGTGAGTGACAGTGGTGTGTGTTAATACATGTGTGTGTGTCCTGTGTGTTTGTGTGAGTGTGTGAGTGTCAATACTATTCTCAGTTTAGTTCACGTGTGTGTGTCAATAGGGCATATGCATGTGTGTATCCATATTGTTTTCAGCCTTGATTTCAGTAGAGTGTCTGTAGATGGGTGTTAATGTGCATATATGACAGTGTCCATTCTCAGAATTTCAGTACAAACAAACAGTTTAAATTTTTAGAAAAATAGGGTATTCATGAACAGTACCCCAATTTTCAGGTTTCTAGTTTATGTGTGTGTGTATAGATGTAGTGTAGGGTGTTAGCAAATCACAGGTTTGACAGGGTATACATAACAGTTACCAATTTAACAGTTCAATTCATATTTGAAAACCCAAAATCCTATGCTAACATAAACCCTAACATGGTAGGTCATTCTCAGATGTATATAGGTGTACATTATTTCAATTAAACCAACAATCAAATCAGTAAACACAAGAAAGTGCATTAATTTCCCAGGAAAAATAGTGCATACATGTATTCTCAGGAATCAATCCAAAAGCACATTCGAAAACCAATTTTCTAATGCCAACATAAAAACCCAATCATGTAGTTTAATCTCAGTTATGCATTAGTGAACCAAACAACATAATTTAATCAATCAAAATAGTTTAACATACATTCTATTCTCAGGAAAATCAGTTGACAGCCTAGTATCAGAATATTAGGGAAAACCCAATTTCGAAAACCAAATACAACTAAATAATTAAATTAAAAGGTTGGTAAATGAAGTACCACATGTGATTGTGTCGTGGGTGTGTTCCAGTATCCAAGAACTGGACACAAACGTGTCCAAACTCATTCTACACTTGTGTCTACACAATCCAGTGCACAGTTCTCGTGCACGTGTTCACGCGTGTCTAGCACACGACCCACGACACGTGTGTCCACGTGGTCATGTCCACGTGTAGCCCAACACTAGGTGTAGCATCCAGTTTCTAAAATAAGGGTAATTTTAAATTTTTTTAATTATAATTATTTAAAAATAATATTTAAACCATGTTATAATTTTTGGTGATTTTTAGTTAATTTAAAACTATTTAAAACCACGACTTGTGATTTTGATGATTGACTAGTGTAACCCTAGAGTTTGGCTAAGCCTAGAGACTAACCATGACCAAGGGAGCCTAGTCATGTGATTAGGATGACTAATTACAACTTTTTAGCATAAGGATATTTTGGTCATTTTGACAATTTTGTGAAATTATAAATTATATTAATTAAATATGTGCTAGCTAATTATTTGAGACTTGACCTAGAACATAGCCTAATCTAGGTTAGCCTTGAGTTTAGAATCTTGATTTGGGTAACCTAGCAAATGACAAGATTATTAATATCTAGATATTTCTAGGAAAGATATTTACTCTTAGGATATTTGTGAAAAAAGAAGCCTTAGGACTATTTGACCAATAGGAAGGCTTGAAATTTGTTGGACAAATCTTAGCCACACATCTAAAACCCTAACCCTAGCCTTTATCAACAGCCATCAAGAGTCTACAACCCTATTTTAATCACATCATCAAAGTTCTTGCCTCTTTTTAAATACCTACTAAGAACCCTACTTGTGTTCTTCCCCAAACCTTCACCAATTCCTTATTTCTCCACCAAATTGGACCAAACAAATTGTGTTGGACTTCCCTACAGTAGTAGAGGCTAGTGGGGGCTTGCTTGCAAGGAGTGGAGCGCGTTTGGACATCGCTCGAGGAAGGCAACTTCTCATTTCAGGACCCTTTTTATTGAGGATTCACCCTCAATAGGTAAAACCCTACAAACACCTATAAATTCCTAATTTCTTTCCATAGATGCATCCATTTAGGGTTCCCCTAGGTGTAGCCCAAGTTTGGTTGGAGTTCGTGTCCATTTTGTGTCTGTATCGGACACGTATTGGTGTTTTTAAACATGTGTTGATGAAATGCCACATAGAAAATTATTTTAGTAATTTTCAAAACTAATTAAATGATTTTGTAGCCTTTGGTGTGTGTTTTAAAACCCCCACTGACTGAACACGAATTCATGTTGTTTTCGTATCGGAAACGGCTGTGGACACGTTGTACGATACAGCACACGGGTGCCCTAATGACACACACTATTTTCTCCATGAATTGGACACATGGACTCGTACCACTTGGCACAAGGGTGGGGGCCGACACTGACAGGACACCCCTAGGGTTTGGGGCGAGTTCGTGATGTGTCAGACACAGGATCGACCGTACACTGATTCAACTACTGTGTACGCACGAGAATTTCCCCCTGATACGCGTGTATAACTCTCGACATGACTCACTTGGACATGTTTTAGGCTATGGGACACGAAACCCTAGACCTAGGCTAGGTGTGGACACGAACACATGATGTCTTGCGGCCTATGTCGTGTCCTCACTGCACGAGGCAGTCTTCACTGACTGTTTTGCTGAGTTTTGTATTCACTGATTGGACACTTCGTGTCCAGTTTCCTGGACAGGAATGGACCCCCTAGACACATATACATGTAGGGAACATTCGTGTACACCTGTTTTAAACTTTCGATTTGATTTAATTGATTATTGGGTTTGAGAAATTGGATTCCTGATACACTGAGACTGAACTGAGAATTTTTCCTGATTTCGAACCTGAGAATTAATAAACTGTTACTGATTTTGTGGATCGATTAAATTGCAATGATGTTTACCTATATGTATCTGAGTATTAGCCTCATGTTAGGTTCATGATTAGGGATCGACCTTGGGTTGCACTTAGCCAATACTCGATTGAGTATCAGTCCATACCCATTATTCCTGTTCAATTATTTTGAGACCTTACCAATTGTTCTGTTCCAGTATAGAGTAGTAGTCCTTTTGTCATATGTTTCATTCTAATACCTTAATGATTTAGTCCCTGTTTAACTTAGAATCTCTCATTGTTCAGTTCTTGTTGATGTTCTGTCCATTCTTCATGATTTAGCTACTACACTATATGAGGAAATAGCCACTTCTACACATTCATGCACATTTGCACAAAAACTGAGCATGTTAGATTGAACTTGAGTATTTTATGTAAACCTGAGATTGAATGGCATGTGTGGGTTTTATATTGATTTATGTTAAGTTGTATTTTAGGTTTTCAAATTTGCTTTTGGAATGATAACCTGGACTGAAAACTGGAATGTGAAATCAGTTTTTACATCTTAAACTGAAATGAGTTGATTTTGTAATGCACTCATCATACCAAGGGACACACACATATGTACTGATTTAGGAAACCGGATTTTGATTCACATTGCAACCTGAGAATTTATTTCTAATGTTTAAACTGAGATATTGAGTTAATTCCTTTATGATGAAAATTAAAATTTTAGTTTTTGGTTGTTAGTTTATATGTTGTGAAAACTGGAACCTGAGATGGTTCTCAGCTTGATTAAATGTCCACTTAAACTGATTTCATTTCCTATTTACACTTAACTGTCATGTACTCCTGAGAATGATGCCTATAGACACACATTGATTGGTTATTGAAATTTGAGAATTGAATATTGAATCACATGTTAGTCACACTTTCCTACTGAATTTTCCTAACACTGAGAACCTGAGACATTAAGCCCACACACATGATTAGACACTCTTTATTTTCCTGAGAACACAGGAACACTAAACACACATTTCACCTAAACTAAACCTGAGAACAGTCCAATTATCATACACATTCCAGTGTCCTATTATACATTGTTCACACACCACTAAAATATGAGAACAAGTCTTCACACATATGTTTGCACACATCCACCTCACTCTACAAAATCTGAGAATATTTATTCACCAATGCCATGTTAGACTAATTGTCATTGACACATCACCCTCACCCTCTCATCACACACACACAGAAAACTGAGAGCACATGTACTCTAAACACACACACATGTGTATCTAAACTAATTATAGCCTAGGGTTTTATATATGTATATATTGCTACTTATATGTTAACCCTTTGCATGTACCCCCTTGACACCTTTCACACTATCCATACCCCATGTACATGTGACACTCAATACACACCCTATATATACATACATGTATATAGGCATTAGCCTTTCATACTATTCACACCATGCTAGCATAGTTTATATTTTTCCTACTGCCTTGTATATAGGCATTAGCCCATATGTGTAAGCTTACCTATTGTATATATATGTAATGTATATATAATGCAATAATGGATGGAATGTACGCATACATGTATGTACATTGCTTGTATGCTAGACTCTTAGCCTATGAGATTCTATACATAGTGTATGTATGTATACTAGTATGTGTGATGCTTGGTTTGGCTTTGTAATTGTGTGTGAGTGTTAGCCTAGGCTTGGTTCGGCCTAGTGAGACTTATTAGACTTGTTTGGGTTAAGTTTGACCTAGTTGACCTAGCCTTGACTAGTATAGCTGACTGGAGTTGACCAAGTGTTGACTTTAGTCTAGTTTGACCTAGACAGCATGCAGATACATTGTAGATTACAATTATCATCTCCTGTATACATCTTGACTTGTGTTGCTCTAACTAGGAGTCAGGTACCTCATATCAGACAGTACATTTACTACAGCTATTCAGATATCAGGCGAGTACATTCTCTGATAATATTTCTGTTTTATGATATCGTCTATGTTTCTAGTATTTAGTGTAGATATCCTTGTTCTCTTGACACATTGTTCACACGGATTGGTATTTGTCTGGATCCCGTCATAAGATGTTATTCCTATTATATATGGTATGCCTTGTGCAAGTCTTCCATATTACTTGTTCAATGTATAGACACAATTCCTGTGAAGGAGAGCTACTTCCAAGAGAATACGTGTCATGACTTGTCATGACTGGATCCACTATATTAGTCAGGGATGGGGGTGTTAGCGTAGATATGTTATCAATACCCCACAGTATCATTGTATCACAATTGTATCTCATTATATATTGTTAATCATACACTCACATATGATTAGCCAGGCCAAACATTGTATCAAGTTCTAAGCCGATCACATGTTGAAACTAGTGCTAAACTCACATAGATAGCAGTTCTAGATTTCATACATATTATGCATTGTTCTCTTGCCTTATCTCATTACAGTTTTGATATATTCTGCCAGGATGCATGTACGCTCTACTTTACCTAGTATATTCTTTCTATCTACTGCTACATTTTTAATATTGTATAACTAGAACTGTTGTTTGAGATTTTGTACTCGCTCCTGTCCTGTCTGGACCTATTAAAAATATTACAGATGATGATAGTGATTGCCCTACCTTCTATGGGGCACATAAGGGTGACACTCAGGAGCCCGAGGAGCATCTAGCTCAGTAGGGTGCATTGGCTAGTCTAGTATTTATAGTTTTCAGTTTGTATCGGATTATTCCGATTGTTAGTTGAGACTTAGTTATATTCAGGACTTGTATTTATTTGTGTTGAACATCTACTTTGTGTGGTACGATAACTCTATTTACATTTCAGTTTCTTCTTTTATCTGATCCCATATCATGCTCTATCTTCCCTAGACTTGTGATTGAGATATAGAGTTGAGATGTTATATTGTACCTCCGTACGAAGATGATATGTTTATATCTTATTTTTGTTAGATGTTAGATATTATAGACGAACTATACAGCATTCTACCGCCGACACTGCGGTGTAGGCTGGACGTACCCACGTTCTCGTGTCCTTCTTCAGGGTGTGGGTCGTGACACATTTTAGTGGTGGCCCATGCAGGTCGAGTTTGTGTAGTGGTCTTCGAATTAGAGTATCACTACAGCCTGCTGTTAGGATATAGGATTAGGCAGTATTGAGAGTTACTCAATCACTGTTAGGACTGCTTGAGAGATTCCTTAGATGACCCTTGAGAATCTCATTATGAATATCTCGAAATTCGATTCCAACAGTTTCTGTTTATCTTCCTTGTTTGTTGAAGAATTTGATTCTTGGTAATCAAGGTTAATTTGAAATATTCTACCAAGATGAATCGTATGGGCTAGGTCGACCTAGTTATGGAATCTAAAATCTTCTACAGTCACGTTAGCAAGCATGGTGAGGACATACAGTCTGATTTAGGATATATTTCTCGAGTGTGGGAATTTAAGGTTTTTGTGACCATGCATGCGGCAATGCAAAAATTTTAAATACCATGATTCTAGAGGTATGTACCTTAGTCGAGGACTCTATGAATATCGTAGCCTTGCTGACTAGTATGACGATGATTCTGAGTATCATAATTTTGGACAGAGGCATATGATTATCAGATTTTATCTCAAGAAGTTTTATAAAATATCATTCTACCTTTTTAATTCAGTCTTTTTCAAAAAAAAAATTGTTTTTGTTCTTCTTCAATTAACTTAGGAGTAGGAGTAGTTTTAGTTGTTAGTATAATCTTTTGTGTAACTTTCTTTGATATAAATTTCTTCTAAATATAATAAATTGATGATTTGTGTTAGGACTTTTTGACTTAGAATTGATAGTGTACTTCTGACCTTAGAATGGTGACCATTGTAGCTAGTTTTCAGTTTCATATAAGATAATACTGCCTAACAGCCCTGATTGATTATTTATTTCCTTATCTTCCTAGTCTGGCACTCATGACCAGAGTTTGTCCCACTCAATATGTTCCCTTGTACTACTTTTGCATCACAACTACCGGTTCAATTTAAGCCATTCGACCATTCCCACTTAAATTATGATTATCATGTGAACATTACCGTGACTTTTAATTTAATAGCACAAGACTAGTTGTTTTCTCAAAACCGATTTCACATGCATGACCTAAATATGACACCCTACACCTATGACCTTCGTGTCCCACTCGGACACACCATCTTGTGCTTCATTTACTTCACACGACTTTCCTGACATAAGATCCCATTTTGATTTACCCCACGGAGTCGCTTTTATTTTCGACTCGAATTGGGGACACCTTTTCAACCTAAACCCGTCGAGACAAATTTTGGACTTGACCCATTTTAAGCCTACTACCCATATTTTTATTTATTGATCTTGTGTGCTACTAGAAAGAGGCTTCAACCTTATTGTTGGGGGTTTGACCTAGAAGGAGTACAACCATCTTAATTTTGATGACAAAATTCTTCTAAGGAGGGTAGACTTGTAGCACCCAGTTTCTAAAATGAGAGCAATTTTGAAATTTTGTAATTATAATCATTTAAAAATGATATTTAAACCATGTTATAATTTTTGGTGATTTTTAGTTAATTTAAAACTACGACTTGTGATTTTGATGATTGATTAGTGTAATCCTAGAGTTTGGCTAAGCCTAGAGACTAACCATGACCAAAGGAGCCTAGTCATGTGATTAGGATGACTAATTACAACTTTTTAGCCTAAGGGTATTTCGGTCATTTTGACAATTTTGTGAAATTGTAAATTATATTAATTAAATATGTGCTAGCTAATTATTTGAGACTTGACCTAGAACTTAGCCTAATCTAGGTTAGCCTTGAGTTTAGAATCTTGATTAGGGTAACCTAGAAAATGACAAGATTATTAATATCTAGATATTTCTAGGAAAGATATTTACTCTTAGGATATTTGTGAAAAAAGAAGCCTTAGGACTATTTGACCAATAGGAAGGCTTGGAATTTGTTGGACAAATCTTAGCCACACATCTAAAACCCTAACCCTAGCCTTTATCAACAGCCATCAAGAGGCTACAACCCTATTTTAATCACATCATCAATGTTCTTGCCTCTTTTTAAATACCTACTAAGAACCATACTTGTGTTCTTACCCAAACCTTCACTAATTCCTCATTTCTCCACCAAATTGGACCAAACGAATTGCGTTGGACTTCCCTACAGTAGTAGAGGCTAGTGGGGGCTTGCTTGCAAGGAGTGGTGCACGTTTGGACATCGCTCGAGGAAGGCAACTTCTCATTTCGGGACCCTTTTCATTGAGGATTCACCCTCAATAGGTAAAACCCTACAAACACCAATAAATTCCCAATTTCTTTCCTTAGATGCATCCATTTAGGATTCTTCTAGGTGTAGTCCAAGTTTGGTAGAAGTTCGTGTCTATTTCGTGTTTGTATCGGACACGTATCGGCGTTTTTAAACATGTGTTCGATGAAATACCACATAGGAAATTATTTTAGTAATTTTCAAAAATAATTAAATGATTTTGTAGCCCTTGATGTGTGTTTTCAAACCCCCACTGACTGAACATGAATTCGTATCGTTTTCATGTCGGAAACGACCGTGGACACGCTGTACGACACAACGCACGGGTGCCCTGATGACACACACTATTTTCTCCACGAATTGGACACGTGGACTCGTGCTACTTGGCACGATGGTGGGGGCCGACACTGAAGGCCACCCCTAGGATTTGGGGTGAGTTCGTGATGTTTCGGACACGGGATCGACCGTGCACTGATTCAACCACTGTGCACGTGTGGGAATTTCCCCCCTGATATGTGTGTATAACTCTCGACACGACTCACTTGGGCACGTTTCAGGCTGTGGGACATGAAACCCTAGACCTAGGCTAGGTGTGGACACGAACACGTGATGTCTTGTGGCCTGTGTTGTGTCCACGAGGCCGTGTCCTCACTGCACGAGGCAGTCATCACTGACTGTTTCGCTGAGTTTTGTATTCACTGATTGGACACTTCGTGTCCAGTTTCCTGGACACGAATAGACCCCCTAGACACGTATACTTGTAGGGAACATTCGTGTACACCTGTTTTGAACTTTCGATTTAATTGAATTGATTATTGGGTTTGAGAAATTGGATTCCTGATATACTGAGACTGAATTGAGAATTTTTTCTGATTTCGAACCAGAGAATTAATGAACTGTTACTGATTTTGTGGATCGATTAAATTGCAATGATATTTACCTATATGTATCTGAGTATTAGCCTCATGTTAGGTTCATGATTAGGGATCGACCTTGGGTTGCACTTAGCCAATACTCGATTGAGTATCAGTCCATACCCATTGTTCATGTTCAATTGTTTTGAGACCTTACCAATTGTTCTGTCCCAGTATAGAGTAGTAGTCCTTTTGTCATATGTTTCATTCTAATACCTTAATGATTTAGTCCCTGTTTGGCTTAGAATCTCTCATTGTTCAGTTCTTGTTGATGTTCTGTCCATTCTTCATGATTTAGCTACTGCACTATATTAGGAAACAGCCACTTCTACACATTCATGCACATTTGCACAAAAGCTGAGCATGTTAGATTGAACTTGAGTATTTAATGTAAACCTGAAATTGAATGGCATGTGTGGGTTTTATATTGATTTATGTTAAGTTGTATTTTTGGATTTCAAATTTGCTTTTGGACTGATAACCTGGACTGAAAACTGGAATATGAAATCAGTTTTTACATCTTAAACTGAAATGAGTTGGTTTTGTAATGCACTCATCACACCATGAGACACACACCTATATGCACTGATTTAGGAAACCGGATTTTGATTCACATTGCAACCTGAGAATTTATTTCCAATATTTAAACTGAGATATTGAGTTAATTCCTTTATGATGAAAACTGAAAATTTAGTTTTTGGTTGTTAGTTTATATGTTGTGAAAATTGGAACCTGAGATGGTTCTCAGCTTGATTAAATGTCCACTTAAACTGATTTAATTTTCTATTTACACTTAACTGTCATGTACTCCTGAGAATGATGCCTATAGACACACAATGATTGGTTATTGAAATTTGAGAATTGAATATTGAATCACATGTTAGTCACACTTTCCTACTGAATTTTCCTAACACTGAGAACCTGAGACATTAAGCCCACACATATGATTAGTCACTCTTCATTTTCCTGAGAACACAGGAACACTAAACACACATTTCACCTAAACTGAACCTGAGAATAGTCCAATTATCATACACATTCTAGTGTCCTATTACACATTGTTCACACACCACTAAAATCTAAGAACAAGTCTTCACACATATGTTTGCATACACCCACCTCACTCTACAAAATCTGAAAATATTCATTCACCAATGTCATGTTAGACTAATTGCCATTGACACATCACCCTCACCCTCTCATCACACACACACAAAAAACTGAGAGCACATGTACTCTAGACACACACACACATGTGTATCTAAACTAATTATAGCCTAGGGTTTTATATATGTATATATTGCTACTTATATGTTAACCCTTTGCATGTACCCCCTTGACACCTTTCACACTATCCATACCCCATGTACATGTGACACTCAATACACACCCTATATATACATACATGTAAATAGGCATTAGCCTTTCACACTATTCACACCATGCTAGCATAGTTTATATTTTTCCTACTGCCTTGTATATAGGCATTAGCCCATATGTGTATGCTTACCTATTGTATATATATGTAATGTATATATAATGCAATAATGGATGGAATGTATGCATACATCTGTGTACATTGATTGTATGCTAGACTCTTAGCCTATAAGATTCTATACATAGTGTATGTATGTATGTATACTAGTACGTGTGATGCTTGGTTTGGCTTTGTAATTGTGTGTGAGTGCTAGCCTAGGCTTGGTTAGGCCTAGTGAGACTTATTAGACTTGTTTAGATTAAGTTTGACCTAGATGACCTAGCTTTGACTAGTATAGCTAACTGGATTTGACCAAGAGTTGACTTTAGTCTAGTTTGACCTAGACAGCATGCAGATGCATTGTAGATTACAATTATCATCCCCTGTATACATCTTGACTTGTGTTGCTCTAACTAGGAGTCAGGTACCTCATCTTGGATAGTACATTTACTACAGCTATTCAGATACCAGGCCAGTACATTCTCTAATAATATTTCTGTTTTATGATATCGTCTTTGTTTCTAGTATTTAGTGTAGATATTCTTGTTCTTTTAACACATTGTTCACACGGATTGGTATTTGTCTGGATTCCATCATAAGATGTTATTCCTCTTATATATGGTATGCCTTGTGCAAGTTTTCTATATTCCTTGTTCATTGTATAGACACGATTCCTGTGAAGGAGAGCTACTTCTAAGAGAATACGTGTCATGACGTGTCATGACTGGATCCACTATATTAGTCAGGGATGGGGGTATTAGCGTAGATATGTGATCAATACCCCCACAGTCTTATTGTATCACCATTGTATCCTTATTGTATAGTATTAATCAAACACTCACGTATGATTAGCCAGGCCAAACATTGTATTAAGTTCTAAGTCGATCATATGTTGAAACTAGTGCTAAACTCACATAGATAGCAGTTCCAAATTTTGTACATGTTATATATTGTTCTCTTGCCTTATGTCATTACAGTTTTGATATACTCTGCCAGGATGCATGTACGCTCTACTTTACCTAGTATATTCTCTCTATCTACTGCTACATTTTCAATATTGTATAACTAGAACTGTTGTTTGAGATTTTGTACTCGCTCCTGTCCTGACTGGACCTTTGAAAATATTACAGATGATGATGGTGATTGCCCTACCTTCTATGGAGCATATGAGGGTGACACTCAGGAGCCCGAGGAGCATCTAGCTCAGTAGAGGGTGCCTAGGCTAGTCTAGTATTTATAGTTTTCAGTTTGTATCGGATTATTCCGATTGTTAGTTGAGACTTAGTTATATTCAGGACTTGTATTTATTTGTGTTGAACATCTACTTTGTGTGGTGCGATAACTCTATTTATATTTCAGTTTCCTCTTTTATTAGGTCCCATATCGTGCTCTATCTTTCCTAGACTTGTGATTGAGATATAGATTTGAGATGTTATATTATACCTCCGTGCGGAGATGATATGTTTATATCATATTGTTGTTAGATGTTAGATGTTATAGACGAATTATACAGCGTTCTACCGCCGACACTGGGGTGTAGGCTGGACGTACCCACGTTCTCATGCCCTTTTTCAGGGTGCGGGTCGTGACAATAGGGCTACATACTGCACACCACGACGTGTCCACATAGTGTCCTGTGCGGACACAAGGCACGTGTCAGTGCGTGAACCCGACAATACAACGTGTAGTGCGTGTCCAATGCGGGCACGATTTTTTCCCGTGTCGTGCATCATATACTCCCAAATTTTTGGAGCATAGTGTCAGTGATTGCCCCAACAATTCCCCAAAATTCTACGTATCTGCGTGTCCTGTGTGAGAAGAACAAAGGGTCGGGCAGCAGGACACTGCCCGCATGTGTGCAGTGGCAAGTTCGTGTTCTGTGCTGACACGACACGACACAAAGTGGGACTCAGTCATGAAGGAAATTAACATACACATTGTTTGCAAAAACAAAAGTTGATCTTTATTTCAACAAAATTTGTAAAGAAGATTACAAGAATTCTGGGAAAGTACAACTATAGGAATCCGATCTGAAGACGATCGCTTTATCCCTTGGACAATGTGAACTTTGAAGACGGTAGCCTCTAGTTGTACTTTTCCAGAATTCTTGTAATCTTCTTTACAAAGTTTGTTGAAATAAAGATCAACTTTTGTTTTTGCAAACAAAATGGCGACTCTGCTGGGGATAATACTGGAGGTGAAGCATATCCTAGACCTCTTTTCCTCCTGCTGTAGTACATCTTTGACTTTCCTTTTGGCACAGCCGTACGGGTAGGAGTTCTTCTACCCTTACCGTAGTTGAGGCCACTTTTGAAGTCGTAACCCATCTTTCGGATGATGTCTTTTGATTGTTGACTGTAACGACGGAATTGAAGATGTCCCGTTTCATTACTTTTGCTTTCATCCGTATAGCTGAATTATTGTTCCGGTCTTTTACTAAAAAGTATTGAACTCTCGTCTTTCTTACGAGCGGGAACAATACGATATGAATCCTTTGGGTGTTCAAATGCGACTTCTGTTTGAAGAGATTGTACAACTTCCATTGTAAATGACTGATAGCTATCTAACATATCCAAATAGCACTTAGCATGATAAATGACATCGGTATACTGGAAAGTAGATGCTTTTTCATTGATTTATACATTTGTATTTACAGCAGGACCTTTAGCCTTAGCAGGCTTGGTCAGATTGATTACAAGAGGGGGACAAGAAGAACGTGGAGGAGGATTGGCTTTGTTACGACGGAGGTCAATAACAAGCGACTCAGAGGAGGTGAGCTCCATTTTTTCCTTGTTATGAGATAAATCAATAACAAGTGGCTCAGAAGAGGTGAGCTGCCTTTTTTCCTTGTTACGACGTAAGTCTATAACAAGTGGCTCAGAAGAGGTGAGCTCCCTTTGATCCTGATCATCATCAGTTGGTTGCTTCTGGACTGGCAAGTGAATAGCCAGTGGCTTGGAGGACTGAGGACG
This sequence comes from Iris pallida, assembly GCA_029216955.1. NCBI lineage: Eukaryota > Viridiplantae > Streptophyta > Magnoliopsida > Asparagales > Iridaceae > Iris > Iris pallida. The sequence goes on from JANAVB010003400.1 coordinate 83,359,216, forward strand.
AGAAACACGCCCTTTGACAGTTATGATGAGGGTGTCATTGGGCACTGTTTCTTTCTCTTCTTCAGTGTCCAGAGACAGGACAACCTTCATGAATTCATCCTTGTACATACGAGCATCGTTGCAGTATGCTTCGACGCCTTTGAAAGGATAGAGATCAGCAACCTCCTTTTGCACCTCTCTATTGTCATTGACATATTTAAAACATTGATGGAGAGTCGAAGGAACAATGTTATGCTCGTGCAGGAATGGTCTTCCCAACAAAGCATTATAAGAACAACCATGATTGTCAATTATGTAGAAGGTCACCTTTGTGCGAAGATTGCCTATTTGGAGTTTTAGGCGAATCTTGCCCAGAGGCTCACTCCTTCCCTGGTTGAACCCAAGAATGGTGGTAATTGTACTGGAAAGACTATGCACTGGGATCTTCAATGCATCTAACATTGTCTTCGGCATGATGCTGAGAGCAGACCCTGGATCTATCAGAATACGTTCGACTTTCATCGAGTCGACGTATCCTGTATAGTAGAGAGGACGGTCGTGCCTGTTGTCTTCCATCAGCATGTCATCCTGTGTGAAAGTTATGTTTGGAATTAACTCTAACACACTATAACAATGGAGGCAAGAGACTGGCTCTCCTTTCGGCTTCTTCAGAAGGGCTAGACAGGTTTCTGCCTGCATGAGAGCCTCACTCAGAGTTTTCCGAGTCTCTTTGGAGAGGCGCAAGAGCTCGAAGATGGACAGCCGGGCCGATGTATTGGCCAATTGAGCCAAGATATCGAAGTTGTAAGGCTTTTCAAGTCCGGAAGGAGATGACTTCTTCAAAGGCTTGTCGAAGCGGACTTGTTGTTTGCCTTTGTCGGCTACCATCGGCTTGGGAGGAGTAGACTCTACAACCGGTAAAGATGCAGTAGAAATATCTTCAGTAGAAGCAGGCTGCACTGGAACAGGCTCAGAAGAAGAAGCAGGATTCTCTTGAGCTTCGGGGTAATCCTTTAGATAGGGTTTCCCTGATCTGGTGCATAGCAAGATTTCTTCGTCAACTATAGGGTCAAAAGATACCATATTGCAAGTCTTTGTCTTGCCTTTAGAGCGGTCTTTCTTCTTGGAGGAAGAGGGAAGTTCGAACTCCGAGGCTAAATTCGGATGGATCCACATAATCTCGCCATTGTCAAGAGACAAGGGGACGAGACCTTCACTTCGTGGAGGAGAGAGATTCTCGATCTCAAGAGTAACTTTGGGGATAGGAATGACACCATGCTGTACCATCTGCGGTGGAAAGTCACCGAACTGAACTGAGACCATGTTAGCAGTAACAGTCTTCTCATCTTGCTGCAGAGTGACAACACCAGCGTTGACCAGCTCCTGAATTTTGCCTTTGAGCACATAACTTGCTCGAGTGGGATGCCCGATGAACCTGTGATAAACACAGTACTTAGGATGATCAGTCTTACCGACTTCATCAGGCTTCTTGGGATCTGGGAGCTGGAGCTTATTGCTTTTGATCAAGCAATCAAAGATGTTCACGGTGTCATTCTCGTCAAAAGAGTATTCTACTTTCGGACGAGGTTCCCTCGGTGGAGGTGCTGAAGGAATAGAAGTGGACATAGGGGGAGCTACGTTGACCGCCAGAGATTCTTTATTCTTATTCGTCAAGTTAATATTCAAAGTTTCTTTTTCCTTGCGGTTGTTCTGGCGATTGCCACCACCCGATGTCTGGTGTTCATCCCGGTCGGGGTTAGACATTTGTACCCCTAGCTGCTTGAATTTATCAGCGCTAACTTCAGCTACTTTAGCGTTGACAATAAAAGATGGCCAATCTTGGAACTGAGTAGATCCTGTCCACATACTAATGATAGGCAAATGATTTGCCTTGTAGGTGTCTATGGTAACAGCGGCTGGAGTTCCAGGAGGCATTTTTAAAGCTTTTCGGCGGAACCTTTCAATAAAACTCTTAGCAGTTTTATTATGCCTTTGTTTGATTTTATTGAGGGCTGACATAGTCATGTCGTTGATCCCCTCATAGAACCGTTCCAAGAAGATTTGTTTTAAGCCAGAGAAGGAGGTGATACAACCATCAGACAAGCTTCTGTACCAATCGTATGCTATGCCGGCTAAACAACCGACGAATACTCTGGTAAGAAGAGCGTCATTTGGTTGAAGTTGGACAGTCATAACCTTAAAGTGGTTAATGAACTGACTGGGAGAAGTGCTGCCATCAAACAGCGAGATTGTTGGGATTTTGTACTTAGAAGGAAATGGGACTTCCTTCCATTCAACTGGATAAGGTCGTTTGATCCCCAACCTCTGCAAGTTGTCCTTCTCTTTAAAGGATTCGAACTGAGTGCGTAGGAGCTTGACAGCTTCATTGGCATCTTCCACTGATATAGAAGGAGCAGGCTGAATCACAGTGTTAGGGGAGGAACAGCGTGATAAGTACTACCCCCAGCACCTGATTGACTAGGTGTAGGTTGGATCTGTACAAGAGGTACTGGAAGAGATGCTACCTCCAGTCCTGCATTGACAGGCACCGACGATGCTATGATTTTAGGATTTGTAGGAGGTACGGTCGGTGGTTGTCATGCCCCAGAACCAGAATACTGGAGAGCGGGGGCAGACATAGCCAGCTACGTATATTGAAATAGAATACATCTCAACTATACGGTCACGGCTGTCTAGATATGAGGGTTTACTACAAGCCAGCAGTCTCTTAAGGTCAAGCCTATTGTCTCAATCTCAAGCAATTAACAGAGTTACAAGATATTAGAGCATCAAATATATATATATATATAAGGCGTCCCAAATATTACATATTGGATGATCATGAAGCTAGTCGTACAAAATGAGGGGACTAGCAAGAGTTCAGTCATACATGATCAACCCTAGAATTTGTTAATCATGCTTACAGCCCGTAGGCAGACAGTAAGTAAATGTGCATCGAGCTAACAGGTGCTCGTCGGCTAAACGCCTCAAAAGAATAAATTTACATATAAGTGGGTGAAACAAAAAGAAAAACCCACTCTTGGCCCGGGTTCCGTCTAGTTGTCACCATTGGGCTGGAAGCTTGGTAGATCCTCGGGAGCCGCTCTAAATCTGGCCACACAAAACCAGCTGGGTCAAACCCCAAAAAGGGCAAGTGCCACAAGGGAGGCCACAAATAAGAACAAAAACCAGTGTATTAGAACATAAAGAATAAAAGAAAGTACAAGTAGTAAGGTACACAGGGCGATAAACGACTAGGGACGCGGAACCATTTCGGGAGCCAGGTTACAATCCTTAAACCAAACAAGGACCGGGATTGTACCCCTTCGCCTGAATAGCTCACTGTCTCTACCCATTTATCGTTAAGATAAGTAAAACAAACATGCTCAGGAGATAGCAGGTACTGGAGCTAGACGAGACTTAGACAAGGCTAGACACCATCCATTCACAATCGGCCAAACAAGTACTACGGCTTACTACTTTAACTAACTAGGGTTATCACAAGCCTAATTACTAACAAGATGCAAGTGAGAAACTCCAGTCCCAAGCCCTGCAGACCATCCAGTTATCCTTCCGCGGGTTGAGAGTATGGTTGGGTACATCGCCCAGGAAACGATATACCCTTAGGTGACTTAGAGGGTGCAACACATGACAGTGTGCTGGAAATGTGCTCTACTCGTCGACAAGCTACAAGTCCATTAAAGCGCCCAGATAACGAGATTGCCTGTGACTGGGAATTCTCCATGTTCTAGTTTGATCTAATCATTAGCCTAATCCAATTTAGCGCGAGTCCCTGGCCGTGGTACCCAGGAAGTCACGTCCTAGACATGATGCAAGACAAGACAAGTGGATTGTACAAACAAGCAAGCAGAAACACCCACGGTGTCAAGTTGATTATACGAGTCAAGTTACAAGTTACAAGTCAAGTCAAGTCAGGAGTGCGCCGCCACGGGCCACTATCAAGTTATCAAGATTAATCATATCAGGGTGCTTGTTAGGAGTGCACCACTACGGGTCACTGTCATGTCAGGATGGTCATATCAGGAGTGCACCACTACGGGTCACTGTCGTGTTATGCTAGGTCCTTGTCATACCATGCCATGTACAATAGACATTCCAAACAATATCAATATATATAGGACTATAGAAGAGCCAGGCTTAAAGAAAATAAAACCAAATCTCCAAGATGCCAATGGTTTGCGCAAGGGGTCAGGGGGTTGGATTGCGCAGGAGTCAAGTGCGCCAGGAGGCCAACTGCGCAGGATGAGCTGCGCAGGGTACCAACTGCGCAGGAGCGAGCTGCGCAGGGTACCAACTGCGCAGGAGGATTGCGCAGGGGTGGATTGCGCAATGGTCGATTGCGCAGGGGCGGTTTTCGTAGGAGTTACTTTGCGCATGGCTGGATTGCGCATGGCTAGCTTGCGCCAGCGCAATCCAGCGCAGCACAAAGCACTGGCTGAGCCTGCGCGCAATCGGCCATGCGCTAAAGAGCACAGGCCGGGGTGCGCAAACGGTCAGGTGCTAAAGAGCACTGGCCGAGAGCCTTCACCAAGGCTGAGATGAACTCCTCAAGAACATCAAAAACTTTAAATCTTCATAACTTAGCCAAAACAAAACCAAATCTAGATTTTCAAAGTTCTAACTTGAGTAAAATCGAATTCTCTTCCACATGGAAGCATCAAAACATACAAAAATCAAAGTTAAATAGATCAAAACCATATAAATCCGAAAATAGTAAAAACCTAGATCTAGAACAAAGGAAACTCCAAATCACAAAATGTCAAGTTCTAAAGTTGTTCTCCATGGCCTAATCAAGCTAATGGACAAATAAAAAGTGGTGCTTATTTGATGGCAAGGTGCACTTGCCTAATGGGTTGGGGAGTTGTGTGGAAGAAGGAAGAAGAAGAAAATTAATGGAGAGTAAAGAGAAGAGAGAAAGTTTGGTGGAGATATAATGAGGGTGGGTGTGTTGTGTTGAGGGTAGAGTGTAGGTTAAAGTGTTCCACTCATGATGAACCAAACCAAACCAACTTCCACAAAATAAAACCAAGCCATGGTCCAAAACCCATTTACGAGAAACCAAAATCCGCAAGTCGAGAAAATAAAAATACGTGCCAAAATCAAATACGAGCATAAATACGTAATACAGGAAATGGGGGTGACAGTGGTACTGTATGCTGAGCCACAATGATAGAGTGCATACTTGCGACCATTTCAGCCATGGTCTTCAGCTTGTCTTCTAGTGCAGCTATTTGTTGTTCTTGACTAACCGAACTGGAAGCATCGGGATCTTTATTGACAACATAAGCTGTCACTTCTCTAGGTACAGTGGAAGACACTGTCTGTTCCGAACTTTCGCTGTATGTATCGTAGTCGGAGAAAGAATCATCTCCTGAGTGAGAAGGAGGAAGATGACCAGAAGGATCTTGAAGATTCCTTTGACCGATTGTGTCTCGGCTTCGGGATCGAGTATGTTGGAATACTCCTTCAGAAGATTCTTGGAGTAGATCCAAATACCGCTGGCTTGGCTTGCGAGGCTTCCCGTGCTTGAAGCACTTCCTACGCCCAGTGTCTCTGGAAGTCATGTTGACAGAAGCGTACAAAACTTCGTCTTCATCTTCCGACATAGGTTCTGAGTTTGAAAAGTTTAGATGATTGAAGACAGATCGTCTTGTTGTATGACAACAACACTTGATGACAACCTTGTGATTGCAATGGTGTCCAAGTGGTTGCACTGGGGATGTTGAGATGTTGTCCCGTTTTTGCTTGAGGTGTTCTCGGAGATCGGGAACAGCAACGGGACGAGAAAAAGTTCGAGGGACATGTTCTTTGACAATATTCGGAACATGGTTCCGGTTCTTCAAATGTTTTATCCCTTGAGTGTACAGGGAAGTACTCATTTCATTAGCATAGGTGTCCGGATTCTTGATCCTGGAAGTTTGCTTCTGATGCTGGTTGGTCTTCGGCATTGGCTGTTTGCGTTTCACCGTAGTTGGTCGATTAAGATACGTTCTTAGATCAGCAAACTCACCCCCAGGGGTTTCTGTCTGAGACACCAGCAATTTTCTCTGTTTTGAACGGGATATCTGAAAAGTTGGAAGATCTTGGAACTCTGCTACCGGAGTAGACAGAATACCTCTTTGATCAGTACACTTCCCTTTGGCAAGGAAGGAAGAAGAATCTTTGTGAGAAAGGGTTCTTGTACTTACTGGTGTCGGAGCACGTTCAGATTGATCTTCTACGGTAAAAATCGAGAAAGACTGAGAAAAGACCAAAGGGCCTTTTCATTTGTTTTGTAAAGAAGGGTTAGCTAAAGAGCGTTTCCTTCTGTTGTCTTCCAAGTCATGGGACGAGAAAGTTTGAGAAAAGACCAACGGGCCTTTTCCATTATTCTGGGGAGGAGGAGGAATAGCCAAAAGACTACCCCCTGTGGATTGCGCAGGAGCAACAAGGTGCTTGAGAGGATGAGCAGAGCTTTCCCCTTGCTGTGGGAAGAGAAGAGGTTAGCCAAAGGGCTGTCTTTCGTGGATTGTGCAGGCATAGCTTGCACATGGGTTGATGGCGCACTGGCAGGTTGCGCAGGAGTAACTCTGGCAGAAAGTCTTCTGGCCTCAGTCACAGTGGCTTGCGCCGCAGGAGTCTTGTTGCCAGAGTGCTTGGGTTGCACTCTGGTTGCTGGAGTAGTAGATTGCGCAGGCAAAGTTGCATCCAACTGCGCCAGAGGAATAGGAGTCTTGCACTTTGACAGAGCAGCATAGGAAGTAGTTTGTGCACTGGCAACAGCAGACTGCGCATGAGTAGTAGAGGCAGATTGTGCAACAGCAGAGATAACAGACTGCGCAACAGTCTTAGTAGCAGAGACTTAAGACTGTGCAGCAGTCTTAGTGGCAGGATCAATAGACTGTGCAGCAGTCTTTGGGACCCACACTGGGCATACTTTGCTCGTGGTAGAAGTTGTCGCAGTGCGAGGGGTGGTCCTGGAGTTGATCATGGCTTCGTAGGCCGTCTGGTTGACCTTCACAACCAGCGTCTTCTGCGTCTTTCCGATAGACGCAACGTCACATTGAGTTGTCACTTCCTCGTTGGAGGAGAAAGTCGTCCCCAGCAGAGTCGCCATTTTGTTTACAAAAACAAAAGTTGATCTTTATTTCAACAAACTTTGTAAAGAAGATTACAAGAATTCTGGAAAAGTACAACTATAGGAATCCGATCAGAAGACGATCGCTTTATCCCTTGGACGATGTGAACTTTGAAGACGGTAGCCTTTGAAGATTGCAGCAGCACTTTGGCAAGGACTCCTGATCTCTGGTGATGATCTCTGATCTCTGTATGCGTATATCATCCCCTCTAGGAAGGACTTGAAACTCTATTTATAGAGTTCTGGAAATAACTACTTTTTAGTTATTCTGGACTGCGCAAGATGGATTGTGCTGCATTGGACCGCGCAGACACCAGACTGCGCTGGCAGTTACTTGATCTTGGGCCAACTGTATTGGACACATGGCATTATTTGATTGAAATGCGTATGATCGTGTACAGACGGTTACCACGTAATGAGTCATTGATGGCATAAAGGCCACGTGTACTTTGTCAGTTGTAGTGATGGAATGCGCCACCTGAATTGCGCTGGCTTCGGATTGCGCTAGGATGGACCGCGCTGGACTGGATTACGCTGCAGGCAGATTGCGCTGCATGTACAGCTGTCCTCGAGCGCTGTGCTGTACGATAAATAAATACTTTCCTCGATCTCCGTGCTGTCAGTTGTCAGAAGATCTGATTCTCTGTCAGGTAATGATGACGAGGCCACGTCAGCATGCGCACTTGGATGAATGCGCAGTTCAGCCTGCGCAATCGAATTGGTGCGCAATCTGTCTTTTGTGCAGTTCACTTGAATGATGCATAATTTGATTTTTATGACTTTGTTGATGGGTGCAACTTGATTTTTAGGACCTACACACATATATAACAACAATTTCATTCAAACACTTTTCAAAAATAACAAACTAAAATCCTTTGAGACATTTCCACAAACACCTAGGACTAGATGTTGATACGTGTCCGATACGGACACGAAATCAATGCAACATGACACGAAACTTACACCACATCTAAGGGATACCTAGATCTAGGCTAGGATACAAAGAAATCAGAATAAAAACACAATTTCGAGGGTTTACCTTTAGGGTGTCCAATGGCAAGAAAAGCCCCAAAATAGAGTGTTCTTCCTTGCTAGCTCAAAACCCCAAATTGTTCAAAAGCTGAGATTTCTCTCCATAATCAGAAAATAGAGGAGTATTAGACTCTAATGCAAGAAACTAGAGTCAAAAAGGAATTAAAAGAGAAAAGTTATGGATTGGGGAAGAATGGCCATACCTTTCCTTTTTCAAGTGTTGATTTAATACAAAAGAGGCAAGAACCAAAGGATGAGATATTATATAGGGTTAGGATTCCCTATGTGGCCAGCCTTGGTAGTAGGAATTAGGGTTAGGGTTTAGTTTAGTAGGCTTTGGGCCAATTTGAATGGTCATGGAAATCAATTCATAAGTCTCAAGTCATTGAACCTAATCTTTAATCCTCCTATTTCAAGCTTGATTCTAAGGGACTAATCTTGGGTTGACTTATGTTAGACTAGGGTCTCACCATGCTAATCAAGTCCCCATAGCTAGAGTCAATATCTAGGTTAGTCTCCAAAGTCTCAACTATCAAAAGTCAAAAATAACAATCATCACTCCAATAAATCAAAATAAATTCAAAATTAACAAAATGACCAAAATACGCTCAAGCTAAAATGTGGTAGTGACATAAATAATCATTTGTTTAGATATTTCTAACTACTTATCTATCTAGGTTTTGATGTTAACCTAAAAATGTATAGAACTAATCATCTATAGACTATAGTAAAATGATACACTAGCATTTCTACATAAGAGTTAGCAATATAACCTGGAAAAATATTTGTTAAGAATAACTCATTAAAAAGTCTAACAATCCTATAGTGAATTTGTACTAAACAACCATCTAGAATACTTATTAATCCAACAATTGCTTGCATTGATGAAAGTGATATTACATCAGCTACTAGTACTCAACACTGGTTTACATACTAACTCAAATAATACACAAGCTAGGCTTCTCCTCAAAACCTGACACCACAAAACAACCTATCAGTTATACAATTCAACTGATCTAACTCATAACTTATCACCTGTAAGGCATGGTCCATTCTAACTTCCAGATATTGGCTATTCTCAAAATACCTATCCAGAAATTCATTCCAACCTCTTCTAACGCTGGTTGAACCCAACAGTCCTATTCGAAACAGGAAATCCTTAGAAGAATGCAGGAATCATAATTTAGCCAAAACCAACCAACATGAGAACAGTAGAATAAATTACAAAAATACATGCAATTTCTCATAAAACCAACTTATCAGAATACTTTCTAGCTTAAAGAAGATCTTTCCACTGCCAACCACAACTAGTTCCCACATCAAACTACTGCCTAACTGAACTTAGTACAAACAACATCTTAAATTGAATTTAACTTCCTGCTAACGGCTACTAGGCCCCCTAGCCACCCGAGTATCTACTAAACAGATCCTGGTCATCATATCGCAGACTTCATCATTCCCAGTACTACAACCTTTACTAACCCGTACACAGCTAAACCTCTTCCCGTGTCCCCATTGGTGGTACTCCCTTCTTGACACAACTCGACCCGGACATGAGTACACTGATCATGACCTCCAACTGGACATGAACGCCCTGCACCCGATCATCTCCCGCCCAACCATACGTTAATTTCTAAATATGAATCAAACAAGCAATACTTGAGGAGAACGGAGTAATACCTGTATTCAAGGATCGTGTCCAGGAGTGGAATCACAACTTCTGGAAATTGGACACCGTCTCTTTGTGTTCGAGGATGGATCAAAGCTTAGTACAGGCATTTCAACGAACAGATTCCGATCAACAAAATAAACAGAGGATATCAGAGGAGTTTGGAAATTCCTCCTGAGAAAATTTTAGGTGATCAAAACTCTAAAACCTAATACTCACAATTCAATTTTCGATCACAAACAAAAATTCAAAATAACTCATCCACTCCAATCTGCCCGATCAAAAAGCAAACCAGAAAAGAAAAATTCAACAGTCAAATGATTCATTCAAACGTAGGAAAAATCCAGATACGAGCAATGTTCGTGTCAAATCTCACCAGTTTCAATTATCAGAATAGAGTGAATTCTTTCGATCGATCTGGTCCAACACTTCCTATTCGAAATCATTGTCAAAATTACGAATCAAGAACAACGAACACATCGAATTGAATTTCAAGGAAACTTGGATCAAGAACTCACCGGAGTTGATGATCGTCGACACGAATAGATCGTTTTCTCTACGAAAAAAATTCTGGTCGATCGAACATAGTCTGAACATGAGAATTTGGTCAAGAACTGAAGAATCGAAGATTCAATCCGTAGAGAAAAGAATTCAAACTGGTTCACCTTGGTCGCTGACGTCGAAGAGTTGTTGATCGTCCCGCCGGCTGGAATAAACTCTCGTAGTCGTCGATTGGAAGAAGACCGCCGTCGTCATGAATACACGACCTAGCGTCCGGTGGAGGTTGTCGCCATCGTCGCCATCATCGCCATCGGCTGTTGTCTTCTCTTCAAGAATTTTAGGATTAAAGTTTCCCAAACGAATGGAGAGGAAGAGATGGGTGTAGCTCTGGAATTGTGCTGAATGAAAATGCAATGGAAGAAGTGATACATAATTCTGTTGGGACCGTTGGGCCTCACGTGGAGAAGGAAATCACATGGCGGGAAATTAAAATTTATGTAGGCTGTTACTCTAGAGAAGAAAACCACATGATGGGATTAAGTTGATTTGAAATTGAAAAATGTCGATTAAAAAAATATGAAGGAATTAAGCTGGGCTCATCCTCACAGGCTATTACTCAATCTAGCCAAAAATGGCCCATGGATAGTGCCAAATAAATTGAGGAACTAAAAATAACTACTTATATAATAGCTATCTCAAAAAAATCATTAATAAAATGACTATACAAATATTCTTTTAAAACATAAGAAAATACTATGTTTATTGAACTCTGGGAAGTGGGGTTACAAATCTACCCCCCTTAAAAAAATTTTGTCCTCAAAATTTTGAGAACAAAATTAATACTCAAAAACACATAAATTGTTCTAATACTCAACCACTCATTGTAACTAAATTTTATTGAAAATCTAAAATACAATCACTCAAACAAGCTAGGGTAGCGCTCCCGTATTTCATCCTTTCGCTCCCACATGGACTCTTCCGGAGAGTGATGTCTCCACATAACACGGACAAGTGAAATATTCTGATTCCGCAGTTGCTTTTCCCTCCGATCTAGGATCTCCACCGGCTGCTCCTCGTTAGTCAAACTCGGGCCCACCTCTGGCTCTGAGTAGTCCACCACATGGCTTGGATATGGAATATAGCGTCGAAACTGGGACACGTGAAAGACGTCATGCACTCCCTCCAAACTAGCTGGAAGCGCTAGTCGATAGGCCACCTCGTCAATCCGCGTTGTCACGTCGAAAGGTCCGATGTACCTCGAATTGAGCTTCTCGCCTCTGCCAAAACGAATGATGCCTCTGGTCGACGAGATCTTCAGGAACACTCTATCTCTAACTGCGAACTCCAGTGGCCGTCTGTTGTTGTCCGCCCAGTACTTATGTCGATCATGTGCAACTCAGAGACGCTCTCTGATCAGTCTGATCTTCTCAGCCGATCTACCACAATCTCTGGCCCAAGCAAAGTCCTCTCGCCAACGTCGTCCCAAGATAAAGGTGTACGACATCTCCACCCATACAGTACCTCGAACGATGTCATCTCGATGCTAGCCTGACAACTATTTTTATAGGCAAACTCCACAAGATGCAAGTGATCCTCCTACGAACTACCGAAGTCGAGTGTACAAACCCGTAACATATCCTCCAGTGTCTGAATGGTCCTCTCTGACTGCCCGTCTGTCTGTGGATGATAGGCAGTACTGAACTTCAACTGTGAACCCAAGCTCAGCTGTAGACTCCTCCAGAAATGTGATATGAAGCGGCTGTCCTTGTCTGAAATGATGCTCACCGGTACCCCATGAATTTGCATAATCTGACGCATGTAGAGGTCTATAAGATTCACGTTCGATAGCCCTACCTTGAATGGAATGAAGTGAGCGGATTTTGTCAGCCTGTCCACGAGAACCCAAATAGCGTCCTTGCCACCGGGCGTTCACGGTAATCCAGAGACGAAGTCCATGGTGATGTGTTCCCACTTCTATTCCGGAATAGGTAAAGGCTGGAGTAGTTCTGCTGGTCTCTGGCGCTCCATCTTGACTTGCTAGCACACAAGGCATCTGGAAACAAATCTGGCAACCTCTCATTTCATCCCATACCACCAAACATACTTTCGTAGATCCTTATACATCTTGGTAGATCCAGGATGAATAGAATACTGTGACTGGTAGGCTTCCTGCATCACCTCCTCCCGTAAATCCTTGGGCGCACACAACTGATTTTTGTGTCTCGAGGATCCATCATCTGTAATAGTAAAGTCGTCGAGCAATCCTGCCTCTGCCTGGCCTCTGAGACATCAGAGTCCCTCATATAGAAACTGAGCCTCCTTGATCTTCTCTATCAGTCCTGACTATATCTGCATATGCATCAGCTATCCTCGAACTCCCGGAAGAACAATCTCGATCCCCAGACTCTCAAGATCCTCTAGAAGATGTCGGTCCATAGTGAGAAACATAGCAACAAGATATCGACTGAGAGCATCTGCTACCACATTTGCCTTCCAGGATGGTATTACAGATTGATGTTGAAATCCTTCATGAGTTCCAGCCACCTTCACTGCCTCATATTCAGCTCCTTCTGAGTAAAGACATACTTCAAGATTTTGTGGTGCGTGAAGATGTCCACTCTCTCTCCATACAAATAGTACTTCTATAGTTTGAAGGCAAAAATGACTGGTGCAAGCTCCAAGTCATGTGTAGGGTAATTCTTCTCGTGAGGCCTCAACTGTCTAGAAGCATATGTAATGACCCTCTTGTTCTGCTCAAGCACACATCCCAAGCCTTTTTCTGATGCATCACTGTAGATGATGAACCCTCTAAATCCTGATAGTCAAGCTAAAACTGGCGTTGTAGTGAGTCTTATCTTCAATTCTTCAAATGCTGACTGGCAGGCGTCGCTCCAGATGAACTCCTCATCCTTTCGCGTAAGCTTCATCATCGGATCTGCTATCTTGGCAAAATCTTTTACGAACTTTCGATAGTATCCTACTAGCCCTAGGAAACTACGAATCTCAGCTACTGACTTGGGAGGTGCCCATGCTTCCACAGCTTCAATCTTCTTGGGATCTACAGAAATCCCCTCTCTAGTCACCACATGCCCCAAGAACTCCACTCTGTCCAAGAAGAACTCGCACTTCGAGAGCTTTTCGTATAGCTTCTCCTTCCGTAGAATCTCTAACACAATTCTCAGGTGCTCCACATGCTCCACCTTGATCTTCGAATAGATCAAGATGTCATCAATGAAGACTACTTGTGAAAAAGATTATTCATCAAGTTCATAAACATTGTCGGGGCATTGGTGAGTCCGAACGGCATCACTAAAAATTTATAATGGTCGTAGCATGTATTGAAAGCTATCTTCGGAATATCCTGCTCCCGAACCTTCATCTGATGATATACCGACCGAAGGTCAATCTTAGAAAAGACCTTCGCTCCACTGAGCTGATCAAACAGCTCATTAATCTGCGGCAACGGGTATTTATTGTTGATGGTGATGTTATTGAGTGCACGGTTTGAGTGCACGATAGTCGATACACATCCTAACAGTCTGATCCTTCTTCGGCACGAAGAGTACCGGTGCTCCCCAGGGTGAAGCACTGGACCGAATAAAACCCTTGCCTTCCAACTCATCAATCTGGGCCTTCAACTCTGCATCTTCCATCGGGTTAATCTTGTAGCAATACTGGGACTTCGGCACTGATCTGGGAACTAAGTCGATGCTGAACTCCATATCTCGATCTGGCGGCAATCCTGCAACTCCTCGGGGAAAATGTCAAAAAACTCTGCAATCAGCGGATGCGGCAACTCCTAGTCTTCTGCAACTGCTCCAAAGTAGACTCCCTCTGGACGGAACTCCAGGCAGGCTGAAAGTAACCTTCCTTTCATGGCAGTCTATTACAGCAAACTGCTCACTCATCCAGTCGATGCCGAGGACTACATCAAATTCGGGCAATGGTATCACTAGGAGTCGAGCCCTAAGCTCCCTCCCAGCTATAGTGATGGGGCAATACACCATCTCACTAACTGGTACTACCCCTCCTCCTGTTATAATCCGATAGTTTCTCCTAGTGGGCTTAGGTGTAAAGCCGTGTCTATGTAGAAACTCATATGATACAAAGCTATATGTGGCTCCAGAATCAAATAATATAAAGGCAGGAAATGAATATATGATGATAGAACCCGTGATAATATCTGGAGCTGCCTCCACCTCCTCAACTGCGGCCATGACTTAAGTACGTCCCCGCTGTGGTCCTCCCCTCTGCTGCTAACGGTGCTGTGTAAATCTCTAATGCTGAGGTTGTAGAGCTGGTCCTCCTCTCTGGGTGTAGCAGACAGTGCTCTGGATGGTACAGGTGGTGGTCCTCCAGCTCCTCGAGGTCCTCCTGCTAGTCTGGCTGTGGCCTGCTACAGTCTCTTATATGATTAGCGTCTGATCCGCAGAATAGACAAAGTTCGAGCCTCTTGCGATAGACCTCCATGTGGTGTCCTGGTCGATGACAGTATGTGGAAGTGACCCTCTGCTGTCTCTGATACTGCACTACTAAAACTCTGGCAGAACGATGCTGAACTGCTGCAGGCTGTGGTAGCCTCGTCTGAGTCTGAATCTGAGTCCTCTTTGCTGGTGCCTGGTAACTGCTACGGCCGATGTCCCTATCCCTCTTGGGCCTCGGGTCTATCTCTTTCTCCACAGCCTGAGCAATCTTGAGGATGCTCGAATAAATCGTCTCCTGGCTGATCGCCACTGCATGCCACTTTAACACCCATTTTTCTAAAATAAGAGTAATTTTGAAATTTTGTAAATTTAATCATTTATTAATGATATTTAAATCATGACATGATATTTGGTGATTTTAATTATTTTAAAACTATTTAATTCAATGACTTGTGATTTTGATGTTTTCCTAGTGAAACCCTAGAGACTACTTGACCTAGAACCTAACCATGTGATTAGGATGTTTTATTTACCATTTTTGGCCTAAGGGTATTTTGGTCATTTGACCTTTTTGAATTATTTTGATATTTATGGCATTAGTGATTGTTATTTTGACTTTTGCTAGTTGAGACTTTGGAGACTAGCCTAGATGTTGAATTTGACTATGGTGACTTGGTTAGCATGGTGGAGCCCTAGTCTAACTTAAGTCGACCCAAGTTGACTTGTTGGACTAAGTTGCATGAAGAGATTAGGTGTTATAGGTGTTTGAACTAATAGCTAAGGGATTGAATCAATTTGACATTGCACTTGGCCCATAGCCCACTAGCCATCAACTCTAACCCTAATTTTTCTACATGTGGCCGGCCCCCTTGGGTTTCCCCTTTCCTATTTAATCTCTCATATTTCTTTCTTGCCTTTTTTACACCACCTTCACTTTTGGCAAGAACAAGGTTTGTCCCATTTGCAATCTTTCCTAATTTCTTCATTTCTCTTCCTTTTTGACCCTAGTCTTTTGCAATAGGATCTAAACCATGCCTATTTACTGATGGTAGTGTGTAATCTCAGCTTTGGTGAGATTTGGAGCTTGGGAGTTACAAGTAGGATCCCTTATTTTTAGGGCTTTTTCTTGAGTTTGACACTCAATAGGTAAACTATTCAAACCAACTCCATTTCTCGATTTCTTTGCATGGATGTATAGATCTAGGTGTCCCCTAGCTGTCCCTCAAGTTTGGTAGGAAATCGTGTCAATTTCGTGTCCGTATCAGACACGTATCAGTTTGTATGTGTATGTGTTTGTTGAATTGCCATAAAGGAATTTTATTTGATATTTTTAAAAAGTGTTTGAACCAATTTATTAATTTTCTTGTATGTATTGATTTCCCCCACGACTGAGCATGATTATGCATCGTGTCCAAAATGGCCACGAACACGCAGCACGACACCCCCGTGCAGTCCCCTGCTACTGCTCGCCTCGTGTTCACTGCATGCGCCACGTGGTGGGCTGCCACTTGGCCTGGAGGAGGGGGCACAAACTGACATGCCATCCTTCGAGTTTAACATTGTCTCGTGTCGTGTCGAGGGAGCACGGACACGTGCACTGGATTTATACTGCACTGCTACGCACGAAAATCTCGTCTGATACGCTCATATTTCTTGGACACGACACAGTTAGGACTCGATACAGACACATGGACACACACCCCTATACTTTCCCTAACCCTAGACACGAGCACGAGGTTCGAGGGTGGACATACGAGTCCCTATACCCCTCGACACCTCACTACGACACTTGGTTCACTGCTTGTGCACTGTTTCACTGATACTTGCTATTTTAAGATTTTGACACTGTTACATGAGATTTTTGGACACATGGACACACCTAGGATGGACACCTACCTGATAGACACTCTGCACATTTGATTTAGGTATTTGTGATTTGAATTAGGTGTTGGTTTAGGGTTCATCCATGATTACTGATACATATACGACAAGGCTGAGTTTAATGTTTATGAATTTTAAATTTAATGGATATATGTTGAGTTTTGATTCATACCTGAGATTTGATTCTGTAATTGAGTATCGACATGAGAACATGAACTGAAAATGACATGTATGTAAACCTGAGAATAGGAATGAGAGTGATGTTATATGTTAATGTTAAACTGATATTTAGTTGATAACAAAACAATGTAAACTGAGATTTTAAGATACAAACTAAGTTAGATTTTTATTGAATTTGGTTTCAAATCAAATTGACTTAAAAGGGTCACTGATACATGCTGTGAACTTCCGGGTTCTTTTAATGAATTTGTTTTTTTTATGAGTTTGATGATTGATTACATATGTTTTATTTGAATTCGAGTTTGAATTGTAAACTTATAACATAGTTTGACACTTCCCTATGCAAAATTGGAATTTACCTTAAATGTTAAACTGAGTGTGAAACTGGGATTAAATGTAGTGTTAAACCTGAGATTTAACTTGTTGACTGCTATAATTTGAAATAAGATTGAATGTACTGTGAACTTGACAACATGTAATAATCTGAGAATATTAACCTGAGATGGAATTGGGGATACTGAGATTTGTATTTGGTTAAAACCTGAGACCAATGAACTTGTAATTGGAAACCTGCGTAGAGCCTCATGTGAATGATTTATTTGAACTTGAGTTTCTATTATGATAACTGAGATGGTTAGCTTTTAAATCTGAGATTAGGTTGAACTGAAACTAAATGTATACTAAGTTAGTTTACACTTAATAATCTGAGAATCACTTTGTGCTACGGTGTAGTTTGTGTGCCTTGTTAGCTAATGTGGTTAGCTATGTGCTTGGTTTAGCTAGTGATATTAGACTATGTGTTAGATAGTTTTTGGTTTACTTAGATGCTTGTTTGTATAGGCCTAGACTTTAGTTTAGACCTAGAATGACTGACCTAGACTAGTTTGACCCTTGTTGACCAAACCCTAGATAGTTTGATCACAGTTGACTATAGTTGACCTAGTTGACTGTATAGTTGACCAAGAGTTGACTTTAGCCTAGATCGACCTAGAATCATATAGAATGTATTGTACACTTCATTTATAATCCCTTTGTATACATCTTGACTTGTGTTGCTCTAAATAGAAGTCAGATAGCTTATCTCAGACAGTATATTCTCACAGACATTCATATCGCATGCGAGTACATTCTCTGATTATTTCATAACTTGCTTAGGATTATATTCTTGCTCTAGATTACTTTACTTGATGCTGTCATGATTTTATCATGGATTGGTACTATATGAATCCCTACATTGAGATGTTATCCCCCTCGGGAGCATCGGATACTTCATGTCATGTGTTTCATGTACATCAAGTATTCTTCGCTCTCATGTTATTCATGTATACTCATGTGCTTCACGTACGCTCATGTACGCTCATGTACTCTCATGTGCTCTCATGTACGACCATGTTTCTCATGTGCTTCATGTGTAACCAATATATTCATGTGCACCCATTTATGGGCCTTCATATGAAATTCATGTGCACTCATTTATGAGCCCTCATGTATTCTTCATGTGCACCCATTTATGGGCCTTCATGTGAAAATCATGTGCGTAACATAACTTGTCTGGATCCTTGTTTATTGATTGGGGTATGGGGGAGTATAAATAGTCATGTGAATAATTTCCAAAGTAGTGTAATCATGTGAACCTCTTTAGTATATTCATATACAAATCAAGCCGTTCACATGTCAACCTTGTACTCTATATCACTAGTCACTGATATTTCTATACTAGTAGTAGATATTTCCATTATAGTTCTCTCTTTTACATCATGTACATTCTTTCAGTTTTTATGTATCTTACACTTTTGTATGTTTATATTTTCTAATCTGCTATGATCTGCGTGAGATGTATTCTGCTCGCTCTTGTCCTGACTGGACCTGTTGAAAATATTACAGAGGATGATGAGGAACCCTGCACCCCCTACTATGGAGTTTGCCTAGATGATACTCGCGACCTGGATCCTTGGGAGGTTCAGGCAGCTACTGAGGATGATACCATGCATAGTATAGATAGTTAGACTATTCTTTCTTTCATGCCAGTTGTTGTTTTATTTCAGAGTTGTATTATATTGGAGTTGCTGAGTCTTGTGGTTGGTAACTTTGTTTTATTTCACTTCTGTTGTACCTCAGTTGGAGGATTTCCTTATCTATTTCATCATACTATATTCTACCTCTAGATTGTGATTGAGTTGTACCTTCTGTGATTTGGCCTCCTTTTGGAGAGTATTTTATATTGTGTTAGTTATGTTCATGACCTAGAACAGCGTTCTACCGTCGATACTGCGGCATAAGCTGGACGTACCCACTTCGCGTGCCCTACACTGGGTACGGGTCGTGACACGTTTTTGGTGGTGGCCCATGCAGGTCCTGAGAGTCGCAGTTAGTACAATTTTGTAGTGGTATTCGAACTAGAGTATCACTACAGCTTGCAGTAGGATTAGGATTTATTTTGAGGTACTAAATCACATTTAGGAAAAACTCTTAACTGAATTTCTTCCTTGTTGGAGATTATTTCCCTTTGAAATAAACTGTCCTCCTTTGATATTATCGATTCATTCTCAGTATTAATTTTCTTGTTGATCTGTCTTCAGGATGGTTATGGAGACACGATCTCATCGTCCCGGTCAGAAGGATACCGCTGAGAGGTCTGCCACCTCTCGTCCGGTTCAGCCGGACCAAGGGACTGCAGCTCCTCTTATCACTTCGCATGTCGGAGCTTCCATAGCTTTTGGGGGTGCACCTCCACCTGTTCGGAGGTCTTCCCCCGTCATTCCGGATATGTTCCAGTAGCAGCTCCCTTCAGGGAAAGTGGATGCGGCTCAGATATTTACCTTCTTCTAACGATTTTTGGAGACTCAGCAGCAGATGCAGCAGAGCCAGTCTACTGATTTTCAACAGAGCATAAGCGATACCCACCAGCTGGTCAGGACGACAGTAGAGCTGGTGACTGCTCAGCCACGGGGAGGACAGATACAGGAGTATCAGCCGAAGACGCCAAACATCCAATCTTTTAAGAAGATGGGGCCCCGAGACTTCAAAGGTACAGAGGGAATCATATATGCTGACGACTGGATAGAGCATATTGAGGAGATATTTCGATTGGCACAGATACTAGTTGGATTATAGATTGAAGCAGCGGCCAGTCAGATGTAGGACTTAGCCCGTACTTGATACCAGACGGACCCAAGTGTTGGTACAGCCGGTCAGACTTGGGCAACCTTCAAAAAACTGTTCAAGGAGAAATTTTTCCCCGATACAGCACTCGGTGCCTTGGAGGCGCAGTTCGAGAGTTTGATTCAAGGGAACCAGACCGTTGAGGAGTACGTCGGGGAGTTCTGTCATCTGAACAGAATCGTGGAGGATCTTACTGAGGCCAGGAAGGCGAGGAGCTTCCGTAGGGGCTTAATCAGGAAGATCAAGTTGTATACCAAGGGCAGCCGTGATGCCACTTTCGAGCAGATTCTGGTAGGAGCCATGGCAGCAGAGGACGATCTTGGGCTGAAGGAGAAGAGGACGCGAGACACTCGTGGAGCTAGTGGCAGTGCGGGCCCGGCTAATGTCACGTCCCGATCGGGGCATTACAGCTAAGAGGCCCCACTTACAGATTCAGCAGCAGTATCAGCAGCCGAGGCCCCACTTACAGATTCAGCATCAGCATCAGTAGCCGAGGCCCCACTTACAGATTCAGTAGCAGTATCAGCAGCCGAGGCCCACTTACAGATTTAGCAGCAGTATCAGCAGCCGAGGGTCTACTTTCAGCAACAGTAGTTTCAGGGCCGTATACCTTTTCAGCAGGTGCAGCAGCAGCAGAGGCAGCAGCAGGCCCCGGGACAACAGCTTGTTATCCTTTGCCCTTTCTGTAAGAAACCAGGGCATGATTGGGGCGAATGCTAGAAGAGGCTGGGCAGATGTTTACTTTGCGAAGGATCCGATCATCGGCTGAGAGAGTGTCCTGAGTCTTTTGGACGGACAGTTCAGGGAGCAGGAGCTAGGGCTCCGGTGGGCCAGTAGAAGGGATTACCTTTTCCAACTCAGTAGTAGAGGTACATGCAGCATCAGCAGCAGGCCAGGTAAGACCAACAGGGGTGAGCTTTTCTATGACGGTCGAGGATGCACAGGCAGTAGGAGAGTTGATTACAGGTTCCAGTCTTTTCGATTCTATATCCGCAATTGCCTCCTTATAAACTGCCTTGAAATTCGATTCCATCTGTTCCTTGTTGATTGAAGAATTTTGTTATGTTGTTCTTGTGATATGATTTTCTTCTGAGATAAGTCGTATGGGCCAGGTCACCTCAGTTATGGGTCTAGAATCTTCAATAGTCATGTTAGCTGGCATAGTGAGGACATATAGTCGAATTTTGGGCATATTTCTCGGGTGTAGGATTTTAAGGTTTTCGCTGCCAAGCATATGGCAATACAAAAATTTTAAATACCATGATTCTAGAGGTATGTAACTTAGTCGAGGATCTGTGATTATCGTAGCCTTGCTCACTAGCATGACGAAGATTCTGAGTATCATAATTCTGGACAGACGCATATGATTGTCGAAATGTGTGACTTGGAGACTATGATTGTGGGATGTTTGACCTAGAAGGAGTACTACCATCTTAATTTCGAGGACGCAATTCTTCTAAGGAGGGTAGACTTGTAACATCCAGTTTTCTAAAGTGAGGGTAATTTTAAAATTTTGTAAATTTAATCATTTATTAATAATATTTAAATCATGATATGATCTTTGGTGATTTTAATCATTTTAAAACTATTTAATTCTATGACTTGTGATTTTGATATTTTGTTAGTGAAACCCTAGAGACTACTTGACCTAGAACCTAACCATGTGATTAGGATGTTTTATTTACAATTTTTGGCCTAAGGGTATTTTGGTCATTTGACTTCTTTGAATTATTTTGATATTGATTTCATTGGTGATTGTTATTTTTGACTTTTGTTAGTTGAGACTTTAGAGACTAGCTTGGATGTTGACTTTGACTATGGTGACTTGGTTAGCATGGTGGGGCACTAGTCTAACTTAAGTCAACCCAAGTTGACTTATTGGACTAAGTTGCATGAAGAGATTAGGTGTTATAGGTGTTTGAACTAATAGCTAAGGGATTGAACCAATTTGACATTGCACCTAGCCCATAGCCCACTAGCCATGAACCCTAACCCTAAATTTTCTACATGTGGCCGGCCCCCTAGGGTTTTCCCCTTCCTATTTAATCTCTTATATTTCTTTCTTGCCTCTTTTTATACCACCTTCACTTTTGGCAAGAACAAGGTTTGTCCCCTTTGCAATATTTCCTAATTTCTTTATTTCTCTTCCTTTTTGACCCTAGTCTTTTGCAATAGGATCTAAACCATGCCTATTTACTGATGGTAGTGTGTAATCTCAACTTTGGTAAGATTTGGAGCTTGGGAATTGCAAGTAGGATCCTTCATTTTTGGGGCTTTTTCTTGAGTTTGACACTCAATAGGTAAACTATTCAAACTACCTCCATTTCTCGATTTCTTTTCATCGATGTGTAGATCTAGGTGTCCCCTAGCTGTCCCTCAAGTATGGTAGGAAACCGTATCAATTTCGTGTCTGTATCGGACACGTATCAGTTTGCATATGTATGTATTTGTTGAATTGCCACAAAGGAATTTTATTTGATATTTTTAAAAAGTGTTTGAACCAATTTGTTTATTTTCATGTATGCATTGATTTT